>CAJHZI010000349.1:0-12500 GCA_905160935.1 Enchytraeus crypticus | reverse complement strand
ATTTCACTTCCGAGATAAATAAACTTGTCCATAATTTCAATCTCTTTTCTCTGAAGCTTAACTGTTTTACTAACTTTCCATTCTTTGTTATTGGCAACAATTTTTGGTTGTACTTTGAATAATTCTGGAACTTTCTACTTCCTTCAACTTCCACTTTCCATTTTCATAAATACACTTCAATACACCACAACATCATCATCATCATCATCTTCCCTTAGATCCCAGTTTAACTACGGTCGGGATACGAATAGACTTGATCCATTCGTTTAAGTTTTTTTAGCAATTTCTGGAGCCTAGGGGCTCACCAACAGAATGCCCTTTCTGATGTTGGACTTCAATACACCACAACAAATGCAACAAATAAACATACAGTATATTAACTTGATACAATACAACAAAATGAAACATAATACAGTGCAATACATCATAAGATAACACACCACAATACAATACAATATATCATAATGCAAATACAATAAATTAAAATAAATACATCAAAAACAATTCAACACAGCATAGTACAATAAGATACAGAGTAATACAATATGATATAATACAATACAAACAGCATAAAATGATACAATACAGCAATATATGACACAACATACGATATAATGCAATACAGAATAAATACTATGATACAGAATGGTAAGATACAACACAATACAATAAATATAATAGAGATTTATATAAAGAGGTAACTGACACAAACCTTCCTTAAACTTTTTGCGCTGGGTGTCTAACTTCTCATTTCTAGCTGCTACAGCCGCCTTAGCATCGAGTACCTTGTCATAGGCAGCCTGTGACAGATCAATCAATCAATCAATCAATCAAACCATCAACCAATCAATCAATCAACCCATCAGTCAAATAATCAATCAATCAATCTACAAATCAATCAATCGATGCAACACCTCTATGACTGAAGAAATCTCTAAAAGGTCACTTCATCACAGGCTTCGTTTATATATTGTAGACAAAAATAATTAAAAAGTCAAATATGCTACATTGGTTTCATCTCTCTCAAACACATCCCAGGGTATAGACGAGGATTTGAACCCCACCCAACACATCCTGATCAGTTATTCTGTGCGGCATCAGCTGTATACTGAAGTCAGAAACAGCAAATTTGAATACAAATCAGTAAGATATTAAATGAGTGAAGAGAAGTAGCGACAAGTATTTACAAATTAGAAACTAATTTAACATTATTTCTGTGGCTGTAGAGACAGGCAGCATCAGGCACTTAAAAAATAACTCAATACTACATGAATTGATTGATTGATGAATTGATTGATGATTTCATTGATTGATGAATTCGTTGATTGATGAATTCGTTGATTGATGATTTGTTACATTGATGAATTGATTGATTGATGGATTGATTGATTGACGAATTGATTGATTGATGGATTGATTGACTCATTGTTCTACGGATTCATTGAAAAAATCAGTATAATATCAAGAAGTACAAACAAGTCGTTGTCTTGAGTTAATTAACACGGCAGCAGCAAATTATCTCTTAATGTAGGCAGTGTTTTTAACCACAGAGGACCTAAGCTATCGTGGTTTCCTCTCGCTTCCTCATAGATGAGATCTCAGTCAACTAAAAACTTATTTCTTTAACCAAAGAAATAAATAAATTGAACTAAAATATAAATAAATAAATCAAACGTGTGCCTACCCTGGCCGCAGCATCTGTTAGCAGTTCTAGAGCTTTAGACAGCAAGTGAAACCTCTCAACTGCAATAAACAACATTTAAAATACTGTACACGTGCAGGTAGAATGAAATATGACACCTGAAACTACATAACATATAGAATTTTATAAATTAGATTAAAGGATAGCAATACTTTTGTAGCTAACATTATGATTTCCAGTCTCCTTTAGCATCAATGCAAGACAAGCTCTTCCAATATTAAATAAATTAAATCAAAGCTCTTTTAATATTAAAGACATTAAACCAAAGCTTTTCTTATAGCAATTAAGTCAAAGCTCTTTTAATATTAAAGACATTAAACCAAAGCTTTTCTTATAGCAATTAAATCAAAGCTCCTTTAATATTAAAGACATTAAACCAAAGCTTTTCTTATAGCAATTAAATCAAAGCTCTTTTTATATTAAAGACATTAAACCAAAGCTTTTCTTATAGACATTAAATCAAAGCCTTTCTTATATTAAAGACATTGAACCAAAGCCTTTCTTATATTAAAGACATTAAATCAAAGCCTTTCTTATATTAAAGACATTGAACCAAAGCCTTTCTTATATTAAAGACATTAAATCAAAGCCTTTCTTATATTAAAGACATTGAACCAAAGCCTTTCTTATATTAAAGACATTAAATCAAAGCCTTTCTTATATTAAAGACATTGAACCAAAGCCTTTCTTATATTAAAGACATTAAATCAAAGCCTTTCGTATATTAAAGACATTAAATCAAAGCTTTTCTTATATTAAAGACATTGAACCAAAGCTTTTCTTATATTAAAGACACTAAACGAAAGCTTTTCTTATATTAAAGACATTAAACCAAAGCTTTTCTTATATAAAAGACACTAAACGAAAGCTTTTCTTATATTAAAGACATTAAACCAAAGCTTTTCTTATATATCAAAGACATTAAATCAAAGCTTTTCTTATATTAAAGACATTAAACCAAAGCTTTTCTTATACCAAAGCTTTTCTTATATTAAAGACATTAAACCAAAGCTTTTCTTATATTAAAGACATTAAACCAAAGCTTTTCTTATATATCAAAGACATTAAATCAAAGCTTTCTTATATATCAAAGACATTAAACCAAAGCTTTTCTTATACCAAAGCTTTTCTTATATTAAAGACATTAAATCAAAGCTTTTCTTATATTAAAGACATTAAATCAAAGCTTTTTGTATATTAAAGATATTTAACCACAGCTCTTGTTATATTAAGAAGATTCTACCTTTTACTTTATTTTATCAAGGTGCTTGTGTGAATCTGAGAGACTGAGGGTGTCTGACAGCTGGGTGTTCAACTAGATAGGATGCTTTGCGTCCCCTTTGATGGCCTAGTGTTTGATTCTGTTTGTCTGTATATGCTACTAAGTATTTATCATCTGACTACGATGTATTAAAATTAAACAGCTGCTAGCTCAGAGGAAAGAACGCCAAGCTTTGACACAAGTTTCTAGAGTTCAAGTACAGACTAGTCTGCATACAAAACAATATTCTGTTAGATGGGCGGGTGGAGAGATCAAGAGATGGTTTACCTGCTTTAGGATTGTCAGGATTCTTGTCAGGATGACACTTCAGAGCCTGTTTCCTGTACGCTGTCAGGATCTGAAATAGACACACAGACATTTATATATTTTATTTAAAACCATAACATATATTCTGTTATAGTCATAACATATATTTCTGGAGAGCCTAGGCTACAGAAATTGCTACAAAAATTTAAACGTATTGGACTCTAGAACAAAAAATAGATTTTGCTAATTTTTAAAACTACCAGTCACTTCCATAATCAGACATAAAATACTTTCCATTTTCGACATCGAAGAAAATTGTCAAAATTTGGATTTCACAATACAACAACAATTCTAATTGATTATAATAATTAATTCATTATTATAATTAATTGATTGTAAGTACAAGACACTCTATCCCTCAATGTAGACAGCCCAATACGCTAAAACAGGAGTTCTCGACGTTTTAAAATTATATGACTAAAGGTAAACACGCATTATAGTGAAATGATCAACTGTGTTGATATCTATCACTTTAATACCACATGTTTAAACCGTTAGGCAATTCAGACCATTTTCCGTATATCCAGTCCAGTGAATGTCCGAGAATTTACTCTCAGATAAGCGCGGCTGGGATTCGAACCCACGAGGGTTCAATTCGCCTCAGGATCTGTCATTTAAAACTTCATGACGTTACCCCTACGCTATTGAGATTATAGTACAATTGACAAAGTTCTAACATAATAAGTTATTAGTATGTAAATATACCTCCTTATCTGTAGCCTTTTTCTCAACTCCCAGGATGCCATACAGATCCAAATTCATAGCTTCACTCTGTGATACCATTTTACCAGCTTACACACGGCAACCTAATAAATTTAAATACTTCTTTATTTGTAAATATTTACAACATTGTGCTTATTCATGATTCTTGAAGGTTTCTTGTGTTGTCAAAGTCGCCAAAAAGTTTCCAAACAACAATAACAAAAACAAAAATTGTAACATCTACAATCGTCAAATGCTAAAAATCACAGCATTAAGCGCGATATATAGAACCAGACTTGTGGTCAAGGCAAACTCTAAACCCAGGACCTGCCAACCCGAGACCAAGACCAAGACCAGATTCCTCGAGTCCAAGAGGATTAAAAAGACTATCACAAAGATGTTCAAGACCTTTGACGCGGAGAGCAATATCAGAAGAATAAAGTCATGCTGTGATTAAATGAGTTGGTATCACTGTCAGTGGTTAAAGTGGGGCGAGACGCAGGGAACTCAATTCCGCTATAGGCCGATATCCCTCATTCTAGCTCAGCTATAGGTGTTAAAAGTGATAGATATCAACAGAGTTGATCATTTCACTATAATGTGTGTTATTATATATATATATATATATATATATATATATATATACATGTAGATATATATGTATAATAACACACATTATAGTGAAATGATCAACTCTGTTGATATCTATCACTTTTAATACTACATGTTTAAACCGTTTGGCAATTTAGTTCATTTTCCGTGTTGCCAGTCCAGTGAATGTCCGAGATTTTACGCTCAGATCAGCGCGGCTGGGATTCGAACCCACGAAAGTTCAATTCTCCTCAAGGTCTGTCATTTAAACCTTCATGACGTTATAATTTATGAGTTGGCTTTAGTGTGAAAGCAAAAAAATATTCTTTCAACAATTGTTCAGACCAAAATGTGGTAGGGCACGAGAGCTAGGGCCTGCCCACATAATGACCACAATTACGTGGTTGGGCCACTGCCTGCCCTATCCAATATATACATATATATATATATATATATATATATATACATATATACATATAGGCTGGTGAAGAAGAAAGGAACTACAAAAGTTCGTTTCAGTTCGGTTTGGACGAAGTTCGGGTTCGGTTCGGTTCGGGTTCAGTCAGAGTCTGGGTTCGAGTTCGGTTCGGTTCGGTCAAAATTCTAGATTTTTGGGTTCGGTTCGGTTCGGGTTCGGTTCGATTCCCATCTCTACTTATCAGGGCCGGGTTAGCTGATCAGAGACTAAAATATTGTACGTACTTTCTTAAGACTGGTAATTTGGATAAAACTTGCCAGTAGCTAAATATTGCAAGTGCTAAGTGTCATCATGGATGATCATTTACTTTCACACGAGAACGAGTTTGTCTTCTAGCGGTCTTTCGTAGACAAAATCAAGGCCCCAATGGGAATCGAACCCATGATCTTCTGCTTACTAGGCAGACGCTTTGCCAACTAAGCCATAGGGCCTCACGGTCGTTGGTAGCTTGAAGTGCAGGTATTGACTGCAGAAGGGGTTGTGTAGGTTGTCTTGTTGTTAATCGCCTGAGTGTAACAACAGCTCAACTCAGAGCTACGAGTAGTCGACATAAAACAGCCACGACAAAACAGCCACAACTGTTAGCTTCCTATGTTTGGATAATAGCTGTGGCTAAATAATAGCTGTGGTCAAAGTGGGTTGTTATTCACACATATATTGTGGGGTGTTAAAGAGTGGAGGCTTTATATACCATATGCTTGCCAATAGTCAGTGCACTAAGAGAGAGAGAGAGAGAGAGAGAGAGAGAGAGAGAGAGAGAATGGTGTAGGGCGGAACGCAGAGAACTCAGTTCACTTATCTCTCTTAATCTCACGCTGATGTGCGTTCCCCTGCTAGTGGTCCATATTATACACGTATACTAGGAAATCTGTAGATACATTACAGGGAGGGGGGAGGGCGAAAATTGTGACCGTTCCACTAGTTCTACTGCAATTCCCACTTTAACTTCTATATAGAATATAATCGTTTCCTATTCATTTTATTTTTAGAGTCTCTCTCTCTCTCTCTCTCTCTCTCTCTCTCTCTCTCTCTCTAGTGTTCTTCCAAGTAACAGATCCATGGCACATATTCATATTCAGAGTCTGAGTTCACTCCCCATCAAGATCACTCCATAGATTAATAAATTAATCACTTCACAAAATGTATAACGGCTATGCCTTATCCATAGGTATATAGCGTGGAAGAGATATGGCTATTTCATGTGGTTTCCCGTTGCCTTCCTCAGTCCTATTATCAATTATTATACCTATTAATTACACTATGCCTTAGAGAATTATTATGCAACAGATCGATCAATCAGTCAATAAATCAAGTAGTCAATAAATCAATCAGTCTCCAAATCAATACGCCAATCGATCATCTGCCATTACAAGCTGTGATGCATGATATATCATAAAAAGTAAACACACATTATAGTTAAATGATCAACCATGTTGATATCTATCACTTTTTAATACCACATGTTGAAACCGTTAGGCAATTTTGTCCATTTTCCGTGTAGCCAGTCCAGTGAATGTCCGAGATTGTACTCTCAGATCAGCGCGGCTGGGATTCGAACCTACGAAAGTTCAATTCACCTCAGGATCTGTCATTTAAAACTTCATGACGTTACCCCTACGCTATCAAGACATTCTATCAATCGTCAATCAATCAAACCAAACCTTCAATCAATCGTCTACAGCGGATTTTAAATATCTAAAATATAAGGCCCAATGGGAATCGAACTCATGATCTTCTGCTTACTAGGCAGACGCTTTGCCAACTAAGCCATAGGGCCTAACAGTGACACAAAATCTCAGAAATTTATAACAAGAAAAATTCGATATTGAATCACAAATGGCCGTTAAGAAAATATCAATTAAATAGACAAAAACTTCTCTTTGAACTTATTTCTAAATTGTCTAACGATTCATATAGTCACACAGTACTAAGTGCACTAAACGGTCTATTCTTCAGTATCTCGGGCACAACACGTATATGTGGACGATGTCAGTACTTTATCACATTTTCGCAGACAAATGTTCGCCCAACACCGCATGAGAATATACATGTAGAATAATTGATCGATAAAACGATGAAACAAACAAAAAGTGGTAGCGACTAGAGGCACAGGGATTTGATCTTCACAGTTCATGATGTGCTCGAGCACCTGAAGGTATTCCAGATCCATGGACCTCGTTGAAGGTGTCGTGGACTTTGTTCTTCAGGTCCTTCATCATCTGCACGGCAGGGGACATGATCTGAGCTAGCTTCATTAGTCCTGATGTCTCCAAACCAGCCATCAGTGCTGATATATCAATCAATCAATCAATCAACCAATCAATAAATGAATAAATCAATCAATCATTCAATCAATCAATCAATCAATCAGTTTGTTCAAAGATAATTAGACTCAGTGTCACTGACACTGATTAACCTGACGTCCACTGATAATATAACTGTTGGTAACTTGCTCTACTGAGGATCAATAGGTGGAGGGATCAAATCCAGTGCTCTCCCGTCACTTATGATGTCTAAACATGAAACTGCCGATAAGCTTGGCTATGACTTCAACTTACAGCCTTTAGTCTTTGGATTCCTAGACCCAGTACTTAATCCACGAGAATTTAAACCTTGAATCAGCAGCGATCAAAAGGTTTGACTTAACAACTCGCTCAGACGCTACCTTCAGCAGTGACGGCTCTCACAACTGATCCCATTGTCTTCCAGGGATCAGGAGCTGATTCAGCGGCGCCTCCTGCTGGAAACGTTGGATTGGGCGGATACTGGAGCAGTTGTGGGAATCTCTCCGTCCAGAACCGGAACCTCTCGATAGCTCCACCCTTGTGGTAGGAGTGCATGTGGAAGCGTGAGGACATGAGGAGGAAGTTCTGCTGACTTGAACTGAACTCTTCCCACTGCACGGCTGGAGTCAATGGACCCGAGTTAGGGTTCCTGTAAATATACAAGTGTTTAGTCAGCTAGTTAGTTAGTTAGTTAGTTAGTTAGTTATTAGTTAGCTTATACATCAATAGATAAATCAATTTACATGATTCTATCGATCAATTAATCAATCAATCCTCCATCAATAGATAAATCGATGTACGTTAATCTATCGACCAATTAATCAATCCTCCATCAAAATCTTACCGACATTGACTGGAGCCATTGGCGATGTCGGTAAGATATTCGACGGCGGATCAGTGTGTGCGGGGTTCAAATCCTGGGCTCGCCCGTCACTGACATCGCTTTCGATTGAGGAAACTGACGTTAACATTAACTTTTTACCAGCTTTACCATCCATAGATAAATCGATGTACATGAATCTATCGATCAATTAATCAATCAATTCTTCATTGATAGATAAATCCATGTACTTTAATCGATCAATCTGAGAGAAAGAAGCTTGTACTAAAGTACAGATAAATACTGCAAAACTGCACAGTAGGTCTTAATTTATGGTTGCCTACATAGTATCATATCTAGTTGACCACCTATGTCATATATGCAGATATATATATTACATGGTAAATGACAGAAGTAAATAGAATAAAGAAAAAACTTGATAAACAATAATATAGATCTGTCATTGAGTCACTATATAAAGGTATGAAGAAAACATTAGCAATTAATTATAAATCATGAATTCAATCAATCCGCAAATCCATCAATCTATAAAAAACAAACGTAATAAATAAATCAATCATTCATTCATTTATTCAATTAATATTTCAGTCAACTATTCGTTTGATCGATCAATCAATCAATCACTGGTTTATAGAAGAATTTGATAGTGTCTCACCCAGTGTGCGCAAAGTTGCTGAAGTAACTCATGATGGCTGAGCTAACAGCTCTATCAGCGGGACTAAAGTCTCTCTTTAGAATCTTGTCTCTATACACCTGCAGAGATAAATAGCGTACAATTTATAGTGATATCAATTGATCTCTCTCTCTTAGTGCACTGCCTACTGGCAGGTCCATGGTATATAACGCATCCACTCTTCTCTGTCTTCCGCTTTCCTCTTCATATCCACATATGAGTGGGTCTTTAAATCATCTAACATTCCTAATCTCGGTCTGCCTCTGCCACTTTTTCCTTCCATTCTATCTCCTTTCTTCCTTGTTTTAAATTCACGGTCAATTGATAGTGAATTTAAAACAATTAATAGGTAATTGTTTACAATTGAAAGACATTTTTATTACAATTGACAGGTAATTGATTAAAATATACAGGTAAGTGATTACAATTACATATAATTTATTACAATTGACAGGTAATTGATTAAACTATGCAGGTAATTATTTTAATTGACAGGTATCTAATTGCAATTGACTGATACTTGTTTACAATGGATAGGTAATTGATTACCATGCGATCGGTAATAACAATTACAGGTAAATGATAACAATTGACAGGTAATCGATTACAATTACAGGTAATCGATTATAATTACGGGTAATTGATTACAACTACGGGTAATTGATTACAACTACGGGTAATTGATTACAATTACGGGTAATTGATTACAACTACGGGTAATTGATTACAACTACGGGTAATTGATTACAACTACGGGTAATTACATGCAATTAGAGTTAATTGATAACAATTCTTGATCCATACCGATTACAACTCAATTCACTCAATGACCTTTAAGCACTGAAATTCTTAAACAATCGTAATAAATACCAAACTTAAAATTTTGGGTTATAATGTCAGAACTAGACTCGAAAGAACAGCAGCGACGAATAAGTTAAGGAATTCAATTTCGTATAAATAGTATTGTAGGGTAAACATTAAATTTAAAAGATATAATTTAACAAAAATTTAAATATTTTCATAGGAAAAATAGGATAGTTTTCTCAGTGAATGACGCCCCTGCCCAGTAAATGTAAGCCAAAGGTGAAGAAAGCATATGGGGCCCACCTCGTCATAAGCAGAATTCCCCCAAAAATAATGGTATATCTAAAGGAATGCTTAAATAATTTAAAGATCCACTCGTATGTGGACATGAAGAGAAAGACGGTAGATAGAGATGTGCGGAGGCGTTGTATACCATGGATCTGCCAGGTAGGCAGTGCACTAAGAGAGAGAGAGAGAGAGAGAGAGAGAGAGAGAGAGAGAGATTGGCAATCCGTAGCCCAGCCGATGCTCCAACAAGCTCAGTTAATTGATCTAATTTAGTTGATTGATCTGACCTTGACTGACCTTGAGAAAGGGTTCACCGAAGACGCTGTGGAGGTCATCGAGATGGGAGCCGTTGAACCAGTCAGGGTAGCCATCGAGAAAACTTTGCTGATATCTGAACTCATACAGGTAGGTCCTGCCTGCGCCTGCCGAGCTGTCAACAATCAATCATTACATCAATAAACCAATTTATAAATCAATCACTTGTTTAATAAATCAATAAACCAATCAATCAATTACGTAATATACCAATCACTTGTTCAATAAATCAATTACGTAATATACCAATCACATGTTTAATAAATCAATAAACCAATCAATCAATAAATTAATAAACCAATCACTTGTTTAATAAATCAATAAACCAATCAATCAATAAATTAATAAACCAATCAATCAATTAATTAATAAACCAATCACTGGCTATAATACAAGTATATCGATATGCCAATCAATCAATTTATTAATGTACCAATCAATCAATTAATTAATCAATCAATAAATCAATCCGTTTATCGTGTAATCAGTTAGTCAGCCGGTGGGTCAGTTACGTAGTAAGTCAGGCAGCCGTTGTTCAGGCAATGGATCAGTGGAATTAGAGACTGAACGATAGTCAAGTATTTGTCAACGCATTTGTTGTAAGAATAATTGTAAAGCGTGTTAGACCATTAGTAGCCTACGTGCATGCCAAGGACCTCACAACCCGTGCAATACTTAGCGAGATAGAGAGATAGATAGAGGGAGATAGAAATAGAGAGAGAGAGAGAGAGACAGAGAGATATAGAGATAGAGAGATAGGTTGGTATTAGAGAGAGATAGAGAGAAATATAGAGAGATAGAGAGAGATCGAAAGATAGAAAGAGAGAGAGAGAGAGAGAGAGATAGAGAGAGATATATAAAGAGAGAGAGAGAGAGATAGGCAGGTACACACGCAGCATGTTTCTCGGCCTCCCAGTTAGAGGCAGATCTGAAGGCCCACTCTGTTGTTCCATTGACGACAGCCTTGGCCCTGGTCCCCAGGTCATCACTGTTGAGCCCAGGGTAGATCTTCATTATCTCTCCCATCACTTCGTCCAGGTTATCCACAGGTCCAGTCAACCTGTGGAAACAGTTACAGAATCATGATGTCGAAACAGTTCCAGCATTAGCATGTGGAAACAGTTCCAGCATTAGCATGTAGAAACAGTTACAGCATCATGATGTGGAAACAGTTCAATCATCAGGATGGGGAAACAGTTCCAGCATCAGGATGAGGAAACAATTCCAGCATTAGGATGAGGAAACAGTTCCAGGATTAGGGTGTAGAAACAGTTGCAGCATCATGATGTGGAAACAGTTCCAGCATCAGCATGTGGAAACAGTTCCAGTATCAGGATGTGGAACAGTTCTACGATTAGGATGTGGAAACAGTTCCAGCATCGTTTCCACAATGCTAATCAGACTTTGTTTACTCTCTACGCCGAGGTGATTATGGTGAAGAATTGACTTAAATGATGAAAACATTAATTGAAATGATGAGAGAAAAGATGAAAAAAATGTTTTGATGACTGGAGCCTGTGGCGATGTCGGTAAGGTATTCGACCGTTGATCAGTAGGTGCGGGGTTCAAATCCTGGGCTCACCCGTCATTGACATCGCTTTCGAGAGAGGAAACTGACGTTAACACCAGCTTTAGCAGTAGTTTATCACATCTTCTCTTTTCTCGCCTATTCCTCATTAAGCACTCACAAATAATCTACCTAACTTTCGCTCAGTAACTCGATGCACACATTATAACGACTGCTATCTCTACTCACAGCCTGCCCATGGCTTTGATGATAGTGAGTGAAGAGGCGAGGATTAGCGTAGAGCCAGCCATGGATGAGCCTAGAGGATTCAAGACAACGATTCCCCCAGAGTCGTCATGAGTGCTTCCTGTGATCAAGTTAACTTCTCTACCCAAGCACCACCGAGATATAACAGTGTCAATCAATCAATCAATCAATCAATCAATCAGAATAGATCAATACAAATCAATCACAGATACAGTAAATAAATCGACCACAGTAAATGCTGGTAAAGCTAATGTTAACGTCAGTTTCCTCAGTCGAAAGTGATGTCAGCGACGGGCGAGCCCAGGATTTGAACCCGTACATATTGATTCGCGGTCGCGTATCTTACCGACCAATAAAAATATTATCGGGTAATTAAATCAATCACAGTAAATGAATCATAATCGATGTCAATTAACGAATTCACAGCAGGTTGGCAGCAGTAGAACCTCAGCGGTATAA
>CAJHZI010000348.1:115000-163168 GCA_905160935.1 Enchytraeus crypticus | reverse complement strand
CCTAGAGTGTCAGCTACTGATGTTATCAGCTGTGTATAGGGTTAAACCCTAGAGTATCAGCTACTGATGTTATCAGCTGTGTATAGGGTTAAACCCTAGAGTATCAGCTACTGATGATATCAGCTATGTATAGGGTTAAACCCTAGAGTATCAGCTACTGATGTTATCAGCTGTGTATAGGGTTAAACCCTAGAGTATTAGCTACTGATGATATCAGCTGTGTGTAGGGTTAAACCGTAGAGTATCAGCTATTCATGATATCAGCTGTGTATAGGGTTAAACCCTAGAGTTTCAGCTACTCGTGCTCTTGTGTATACTGTTGCTACATAACCGCCGTGTAGTGTTGATGTTTCGTGTTGTGTCCGGTACACTAAAAGACGAACTATTAACTGAATGCATACTCAGTCATCGTCGGATGGTGTTTTGGGGCCTGTTGGTGCTGAGTCGGCAAGAGACGTCCCTGACATAGCCTTATGGCGAGGAACCGGACATTAAATTCTTATTGATTGATTGATTATAATTGATTGAATGTGTCGTTAGAGGCGACTAAGCGAGTACTGAGTAAGGCAACGGGAAAGCAAGCAAGAAATCTTACAAGCAGAGGTTACTAAACAAGCATCCGGTGCTTCCCAGCTCTGATAACATTACATTGATTGAGCATTTGTAGCTTTAATTTCATTGTGTTTTTGTACTACACTCTATTATCAGTAGGCCTAATAATTTCGGTTGTATGATTTTGAATATACAGTAGTATATTCAGACTCGGTAGACTTTGCTATAGCGATCTGTTGATTAAACATTATGGTGGATAGTATTCAATAGCATTGACTTGTGTAACGTAAATATGTTTACTTCAGGTTGAATATGTAAACCCTGAAACGACTTGTTGAAAAATTCCCTTTTGCCGTCTACAGTCCTTTTACTAAAAACGGATAAGACTATCTGAAGATTAAAAAGTACCTTCGGAATGAATATTTTTTGTTATGGTTCTTTAAGCGTGTAAGCGAATTGTATTCTTTTGAAAAGTTAATTAATCAGTTTTCAAAGAATTTCTGACTCTGTGCAGAAATCTCTGTGTTGAAACCATTAAAGAATTTCTGCAACTTCTGAAATTTAGGTTATTGATTAAAGATTATTGATAAAATAATTTGTTGATTTAGAATTCTGAGTATTGATTTGAGGCATGTCAATTAATAGTTTCTTAATAAAGTTACCTAGTAAAATAAATATTCGAAATAGGTGTCTCTGTATCTGTATTGGAATGAGGCCTATAAATTGTTGTCATTGCCGTTTATAAGTATTATTTTGCTCCAATTGATCGAAGCTTAATTAAAGTTAACACCACATTCACAACCTCCTCACTCAAAGAGTTCCACCTATCAATGCCCTTTGAGAAATAGAAAACTTTACTAAGTCTGTCCTTACACTAGGCTTAAACAACTTAAAGCTATGACTTCTTAAACCATTATTGGAGAATTTGAAAAAATCTGTTGCTCTTAATTCGGTAAGACAATGCAATATTTAGTACATAGTTTAGTAGACATCTGATTTAAACGAGACGTCTAAAGAAGAAAGCTTTACCTCGAAAAAATTAACCATTGGCGGGTCGCGGGGTCCTGTTTCAACGAAGATCTTGGCTTATTAGCCCCTAAGTATCGCATCGAGTCAGATCGATGCAAGCAATCTAAACGAAGCTCGTTGACAAATAACGCAACAATTCAAAGGGACCTGTCATTTAAGAATCTCATTGAGTTACTCACGAATTTAAAGTGTAAAGAATATGGAATCATGTAGGAGAAGTGAAAACGTTGGTGGAGAGTTGCGGTAAGTTAGCAGAAAGTAATAGTAACATGTCAAGTGAGGAATCAATGAGAAGTGAGGACATACTTGAAAGGGTAGAGATTGAAAGGCGTAAGAAGAATTTAATAATAATGGGAGTAGAGGAGGGAGAAAATGACAAGGAGGTCATAGAGGACATTCTGGTGAAACTGGTTGGACAAAAAGGGAGAACGGCAGTAGTATGGATAGATAGAATGGGGAAAAAATCAGATAAAGTTAGACCTACCTACCTGAACAATGTCGAAACAAAGTATGAAATTTTGGGGAAGTCCAAAAATCTGAAAGAGTATGAGGAACACAGGAGAGTATATTGTGTGCCTGATCTAACTAGGAAGCAACAAGCGGAGGATAAGGTACTAAGAAATATATTGAAGGAATTGAGAGACGGGGGGATAAGGATGTGAGAATTAAGAGAGTAATCTTCAAAAGTAACTTTCTTTCTTTAGTAAGTTTCTTGGAAGAATGCTCCTTACATAATATTGAGTTTGATATTGATGATGTTATAAATAAATTAAATTCGCTAAATGTCAATAAAAGTCAAGGTCCAGATGAGATTCATGGAAAACTGATTTTGGAGCTAGAAATGAATTAGTACCAGCTCTATTAAGCCTACTAAAAGCTTCAATGAAAACAGGGGTGGTTCCTAATGATTTTAAGAATGCCAATGTTGTACCAATACATAAAAAGGGAAATAGGTATAAAGCAGAAAATTATAGACCTATAAGCATAACAAGTATAATCGGTAAGACATTTGAAAGCATTATTAAGGATAAAATATTTAGTTTCTTGGAAGAATATAACTTAATTAGAAATAGTCAGCATGGTTTTATTAGTGGGCGTTCTTGTTTAACTAATTTGCTAGATTTTTTAGAGTGTATTACAAAGGAAATAGATAATAAAAATAGCATTGATATCTTATATCTAGACTTTGCTAAAGCGTTTGATAAAGTTCCACATAAAAGATTACTTAGTAAGTTGGAAGCATATGGAATAACGGGCAAACTTTTAAAGTGGATAGGTAATTGGTTAAGCAATAGAAAACAAAGGGTGTGTGTCGAGGACGAGTTCTCGGAATGGGAAGCAGTGAAGACTGGTATGCCACAGGGCTCTGTTTTAGGACCTCTATTATTTTTAGTTTATATCATTGACATTCACACAGATATTGTATCTAAATTTAGTAAATTTGCAGATGATTCAAAAGTAGCAAGGATAGTAAACAACATTGAAGATACTGAGATTTTAAAGTATGATATAAAAATATTACAGAACTGGTCTAGGCATTGGCTAATGGAGTTCAATGCTGAGAAATGTAGAGTTATGCATATAGGGAATAATAGTTTAGAAATTGAGTATACATTGAACAATATAAAACTAAAATCCACAAACAGTGAGAGGGATTTAGGAGTCTTTGTGGATAGCTCTTTTAAATTTAGTGAAAATTGTTATAAAGTTGTAAATAGTGCCAATTGTGTATTAAGAATGATTAAAAGAACAATTGCATGTAGAAATAAAGATATTGTGGTAAGGCGATATAAGGCTCTTGTACGGCCCAAACTTGAATACTGCGTTTAGGCTTGGTGCCCATATCTTAAGAAAGATATTGATAAATTAGAAAGGGTACAAGCCAGAGCAACAAGGCTGGTATTTGACTGTCAAAAACTTAGTTATGCGAATAATTTAAAATTCGCAGGATTAACCTCTTTAAGTGAGAGAAGAACTAGAGGAGATTTAATAGAAGTTTTTAAGATACTCAAAGGCTTCAGCAAAGTTAACCATAGTGTTTGGTTTAATTTATCAAACAACAGAAACACAAGGGGACATATTTATAAACTTAGTAAATTTAGAAGTAGACTAGATTTAAGTAAATTTTTTTAGTCAAAGAGTATAAATGCTTGGAATAGTTTGCCAAGCCAAGTTGTGGAAGCAGAATCAGTGAATGCTTTTAAAAATAAATATGATAAATATAAGAACATGTAAATTAGATGCTAATTGCATGTTCAGTGTTATACATAGGCTATGTATAAATTTGACATGTGGACATGAAGTCTGTTTGATTTGAATAATGTTGATTGGTTTTAGTTAAGAGCCTGATGAGTCTTAAACAAGCATATAATTGCTTCCTGACTCTGTTATGTTATGTTATGTTATTTTATGTCTAAATCTTTAGCACGATCTGCTTGTTATCTCCGATTGATTTAATAATTATGGATTGATACTTAAAGTGGCTTTATAGATTTTGGATTTTTCAACCATTTTGGGCCTTGTGCTTGCTAGTAGGCTTAATTCCATAGTGCTCATGTTTTTTGTGGTTGTTATTCTTGTCGCAGCTTTGCGGTTGTGAGAGTTTTGTAAAGAAGAAATGAAATGATGTCTATTTTTGGAAACGTAAACAATAACATTTTGTTATTATTAATTTTTGTTAGTAATTAATTCTGTTAATTTCACTGCTATTTACGACAAATAGTATATAAGAATTATACATAGGTATTTATTTATGGGCTTGTTGTATATCTAATTCAATTATTCTCTAAAAGCGTTACGACATCCAAAATGAAATACAGGCCTACTTCGCCCCCTATATAGTATTATAGTTTAAAATTTGGTATCCTTTTCTTTAATTAATGGGAGATTTTAGTTTCGTTCCTAAGAGCTTGTTTTACAATTGAAATCTCTGAATGCCATTTCATGTAGACGACTATATCACTGTGTAAAATATTTTGGTAATTTGTAATTTCAGATATAATTATACGTAGGATAATTATTTTGAACATAAAATGGGGAACCAGCTTACTGGCATTGCCCCATCTCAGATCCTCCCTGTTGAACACTATCTCACAGAATTCTCTCAATACTATCACTTTGAGAGCAACCTCGGTAGCACTCGATTCTTCAAGGTAGCGAAGGCTAAATCAAAGGAGGGCCCAATAGTCGTAAAGGTATTTGTCATTCACGACCCGTCGTTGCCGCTGCGAGCTTATAAAGAACAATTAGAACAGATTCAGTCCCAGCTGCAGGACTGTGTTCACTGTCTACCATTCCACCGCGCCGTTCAAACAGACAGGGCAGCCCTTCTCTCTCGACAATACGTTAAAGACAGCCTCTACGATAGAATCAGCACCAGACCGTTCCTCAACACCATCGAGAAGAAATGGCTTGCGTTTCAGTTGCTCTATTCTGTAAATCGTTGCCATCGTCTGAACGTATGTCACGGAGATATCAAGTCTGAGAATGTGATGGTTACTAGCTGGAACTGGCTGTTGTTGACAGATTTCGCTAGTTTTAAGCCGACGTACCTGCCGGTTGATAACCCCGCTGATTTCTCGTACTTTTTTGACACGTCGAGGAGGAGAACGTGTTACATAGCGCCAGAAAGATTTGTGGAGAGCAGCTGGAAGAAGTCAGGTGAGATGACGAAGGATTCAAGCAGCATTGATCTCACTGCTGAAGATGTATGTGATTTATCAATCAAGCAATAAAATCAATCAATCAACCGATCAATCTACCAGTCAAATCGACCATTCAAATCACCAATCGACTAATCAAATCAGCTAACCAACTCAGCAACTGAATCAATCAATTGATCAATCTACAAATCAAATCGACTAATGAAATCATCAATTGACCAATCATATCAGCCAACCAAATCAACCAATTTATCAATCTATCAATCAAATCAACCAATAAATAGATTAATCAATCAATCAAATCAATCTACCAAATTAATCAATTTATCTGTCAATAAATACCCAGTGTATTTTCCATCAAAGAATCGACTTATATATAGCCTCTGTTGTGTTGTAATGTGAAAAGAGTTACCCTATACCGAGTGTAGCATAAGAGTGACTAAGCGAGAGCTTAAAAGTGTCGTGAAATCTCTAAAAACAAGAATTATTGTATATCAAGCTGAAAATGATATAAAATGACATAAAGCTATGACATCTGTGTTGATTGACTACGTCTGCGGGCATGAAAGCAAACTGAGTGGAATTTTAAATTGAAGCAGAATTAGTGTAAAAAGCTGTACAGCTAACATCAGTTTCATCCCTCGAAGGTGATATCTGTGATGGGCGTGCCCAGTATATGAACCTACACATACTGATCTGCGGTGGGCTATTCTACCAACATCGCCACTGGCTCCAGCCGGAACACGGTCGGTACATAACCCAATAGAATTGTTTAATGGACTGAGACAGACCTAACCTGTAATTGGATTGAAATAGACACTATGAGCTTCTGCGGAGAATATCTTCTCAGTGTATATATAAATATATACCTAAAGGTGTGTGTTTGTGTGTTTGTATGTGTAGAAGAGGTTCTCTAGTGTATCTCTTAGTCACTACTCTGTGTATATATGTCTATGTGAGTTTGTATGTGTAGAAGAAGTTCTCTAGTTTATCTCTTTGTCGCTACTCTGTGTGTATATATGTCTATGTGGGTTTGTATGTGTAGAAGAGGTTCTCTTGTGTATCTCTTCTCACTGCTCTGTGCACTTAAAAGTAATGTTCAGTAACGTTTTACCGGGTGTTACTTTTGATGAACTATTTGCAGGTGAAGACGGGAGACCTGACCCCAGCTATGGACATTTTCTCCGTGGGCTGTGTGCTTGCAGAGCTCTTCAATGAGGGCACTCCGTTGTTTGACCTCTCTGAACTCTTGCTGTACAGGTCAGCCGAGTACAACCCCAAGCAGCTGCTCGCTCGCATTGACGACCCCGACATTAAGGACTTGATAGGTGCGTGATGTTAACTGTTAACTATATGTTAATTATTAATTATATGTTAATTATTATGAGACAGTTAACTGTTAACTATATGTTAATTATTAATTATATGTTAATTACTAGGAGACAGTTAACTGTTAATTATGTTAATTATTAATTATATGTTAATTATTATGAGACAGTTAACTGTTAATTATATTTTAATTATTAATTATATGTCAATTATTAGGAGACAGTTAACTGTTAGTTATGTATTAATTATATGTTAATTATTATGAGACAGTTAACTGTTAATTATATGTTAATTATTCATTATATGTTAATTACTAGGAGACAGTTAACTGTTAATTATATGTTAATTATTAATTATATGTTAATTATTATTTAAAAGCCCGTAAAAAGCTGGTAAAGCTAAGTTTAACGTCAGTTTCCTCGCTCGAAAGCGATGTCAGTGACGAGCGAGCCCAGGATTTGAACCCAACACATACTGATCCGCGGTCGAGTATCGTACCGACATCGCCACTTATCCTGAGTTTACTGTACTTGAAGTAGTGCTAGATATTGTCATGGACGTATTTGATATTTTCTAGTGAGCATGATACGTAGAGAACCAGGATCAAGATTGACAGCGGAGGAGTATCTGCTACAGCAGAGGGGCAAGGCATTCCCCGAGTATTTCTACTCAGTTCTCATCGTCTACTGTCAGAGGTTTGCTGCCGCCCCCACAATGACCTCTGATGAGAGGATAGTGCGGCTAAATAGAGATCTCAACAAGATTCTGGTTCTGCTCAAGGTCTGTCGCTGCTGAATCGATATAATAATAATAATAGTCATAAAGGTTTAACGTCCATTTCCTCATACGAGGATGATGTCAGGGACGTCCCCCCATCACGTGTCACTACTGAGATATTAATGAATATTAATTGGATTAGATGGGAAACCACTTCAGAAGCCATACTTTTCCCAAGCCATAGGCTACATATGATATGGATAAGGCATAGACTTTGTGAAAGGCTAAATAGAGATCTCAACAAGATTCTAGTTCTGCTCAAGGTCTGTTTAGTTACTGCTGCATCAATATCAATTATTATTAACTAATCGTCATTGTTATCATCATCATCATCATCAACTTACATTTAATTCCTTTTAAGTAGTGTGGGGATACGAATAGACCATCTCCACTCATCTCTGTTTTACACCATATTATTGGTGAGTTTTCTATAATTTTAATGAGATTTAATAAATGTAATTAATATTTATTATTTAATTAATTAAAGATTCAACAAGATTCTAGTTCTGCTCAAGGTCTCTCGCTGCTGCATCAATATTCTCTCTCTTAGTTCACTACATACTGGCAGGTCCATGGTTTATAACACCTCTACTCATCGTTTTCCTCTTCATGTCCACATACGAGTGCATCTTTAAATTATTTACAACTTTCCTTTTGATATACCATTATTCTTGGGGGATTCTGCTTATGAAGAGGTGGGCTCCCTATGAATTCCTCAGCTTTGACTAACATTTACTGGGCAGGAGCGTCTTTCCCTGAGAAGACGATCCTGTTTACCTATTGATATTAATGAGTATTAATTAGAGAGATCATCATCGTCATTGGCTTCCCTTTATACCAAGTTTGGCTAGGGTCTGGATACGAAGAGACTATCTCCACTACTCTCTGTCTCACACCATATTATTAGTCAGTTTTCTATATCATAATATATTATAATATTTTCTATATGTTTACTTAATCTAATTACTATTATATAATATTAATTAGATTAAGTAAACATAATGAGTGTTATTTATTTAATTAATTAAAGATGCTAATGCTGCAAACTACAATTTAATGTCAGTTTCCTGCCCGATAATATTTCAGTGACAGGGAGAGCACTTGATTTGAACCCTGTATTTGCTGATCTGCTGTCGAAAAACTAGCCAATAATCCACAGTTCAGCTCAAATTAATTATGATAAACATTGATAATATACTCATCATCTTCTTCCCTTGAATCCCAGTTTAACTAGTGGCAAAAACAGAAATTTTACAGCAATTTCTGCAGCCTAGCTGTGCACCAACCAATGCCCTTTTTAATTAATTACAATTTGCTGTAGGTTTGATTTCTGTTTTTTATAAATTCCCGACGTATTACTCATGTGCTGAAATGGGCATAAAACGTTTCCTACTATGAGCAGCTAGACTGGTAAAAAAAGCTGGTAAAGCTAGTGTTAACGTTAGTTTCCTAACTCGAAAGCGTTGTCAGTGACGGGCGAGCCCAGGATTTGAACCCCGCACAAACTGATCCGCGGTCGAATATCTTACCGACATCGCCACTGGCTCCAGCCAAACTAAACTAAATGATTTGCCAATTAATTGATTAATTGATTGATTGATTGATTGATTAGTGCATTGATGATGATGGTAACCTCACCAGTAAGGATAATCACGGTGATGCTCTCGTGGTTATTGTCTCTCTCCTCACTTCCTCTATACGAGGCCTACATCACTGCTCCAACAAGCTCCTCGCTCTCGACATTTCTCGTCGTCTATCACAACATCTAGCACCAGATATAATCCTGGATCGTCTCCTGCCCTACATCCTCCCCCTCGCCGCAGCCACTGAGCCGTTCCCCGCTGTGAGAGCCGCTTCACTCCGAACTCTCGTGGAATGTCTGTCGCTAGTCCGGTCACTTCCGCCGGGGAATTCCGACGTTTTCCCTGAGTACATTCTTCCGGCGGTCGGTCACCTGGTTTCTGACCCCGCTAGCTGTGTGAGAGTGGCCTATGCAGAGGTCATCTCCGAGCTAGCTGACACTGCTGTGAGGTTCCTGGAGATGTCCCAGATAAATGTAGGTCAAGGTCATCTGGTGAATGTAGGTCAAGGTCAGAGTGCAGTGTTGGCGGGGAGCGCTGTGATTGGTGGGTCGAATATTCAGCAGAAGGTGGCGTCAAGCTATGACTCGGAGTTACAGGTGTGTATTGTGGTTTATGTTTTTAATTCTGATAGTAGTGAATTTCTTCTCGTGTTGTGTCTGGATTGTTTGAAAAATTGAGCAACCAGTGACTGCACGTGTCGGAGAAGGCGATTAGAGCACTAATATCCATACTAACGTCAGAAAGGGCATTCGGTCAGGGAGCACCTAGGCTCCAGAAACTGCTAAGAAATGTAATCGAATGAAAAATTTAAACCATAATTCTAAATTTAAATAAGAATTTAACATATACCGTGCTTGTGTTGTTGTTGTCACCACGCAGACGCTGCGCGAGATGATCCAGATAAAAGTGGCAACACTGTTGAGCGACCCAGACAACACGGTGAAGCAGACTCTGCTGCTCAATGGCATCACAAACCTCTGCGTGTTCTTTGGTCGACAGAAAGCTAACGACGTACTGCTCAGTCACATGATCACCTTTCTCAATGACAAGACAGACTGGCGGCTCAGAGCGGCTTTTTACGATACGATAGCCGGCGTAGCGGCGTATATCGGCTGGCAGAGCTCGGCTATACTCGTTCCACTGTTGGAGCAAGGGTTGACTGATCCACAAGTGAGTTGAATCTATCGGTGTGCTCTGCCTACTGGCAGGTCCATGACATATAACTCCTTATTTCTATTCTCTGCTTCATTCTTTTAATGTTTTCTCGTTTCTCTATTCTCTTCAACTTGAGATTAAACTAACATTCTTAACCCCTGCTGGGATACTGTTAATATAATTATACCAGTAATATATAACATTCTTAACCCCTGTGTTATACCATTACTAATCTACGAATGTGAATCGCGGGAATTAGCGTAGAAAATGGAGCAGAAATTGAATTTCACCGAAAACAATTTGGACGAGAAATATACTAAAAACCAGTTGCAAAGTGTACGTTTAACAAATGAGAAAACTATGACTAAACGGCCAACTGACTGTTTGACAATTGATTTGCTTAAAAATTCAGTCACTGTTGATGCTTCCCTGATTGTTTGATACCCTGATTGATTCCCTGATTTATTAATTTAATGGTTGATTGATTTCCTGAAAGATCGATTTACTGATTTATTGGTTTACTGATTGATTGATTCCCTGATTGATTTATAACTGATTGATTCCCCTATCGATTGATTCCCCAATTGCATAATTCCTCTCTTGATCGATTGATTGACAGGAGTTTGTGATCATGCGCTCACTCACAACAATCGGCTCTATAGCAGAGCTTGGTCTACTGCGTAAGGCGTCAGTACGAGAGATCCTCAGGTCTGCGGTTCACTTCCTCATCCATCCAAACGTCTGGATACGTCACGCTGTCGTGGGACTTATCTCCAGCGTGGCCTCCCGACTCAACCCTGCAGATCTTCACTGTTACCTTCTCCCATTGGTCGAACCGTTCCTACGCCAGCCAATGGTGAGAGTGGACGACGTTATAGTGCTGCTGGGCGGGTCCAAGAGTCAGATTTCTAGAGGATTGTATGATCAGGTGCTGAAGACTCCTTCACTGGAGGCTCTGATGGACTGTCTGACCAATAGAAGACTAGTGAGGAGCATCTGTAGACATGGGCATGAGCCTCAGTACCCTGTGAGTGCTGTGTGATAGAGTGGTTGAGTGATTCCGTGATTGACTGGTTGGTTGATTGAGTGATTGGCTGAGTGATTGGTAAGTTGGTTGATTGATTGGTTAATGGAATGATTGGCTGATTGCTTGATCGAATGATTGGTTGATTGGTTAATCGAATGATTTATTGATTGACTGATTGATTTATTGATTGATTGATTAATTGGTGGGATTGATCGATTGATCGAATTGATTGCTCTATTGATGGATTGATGATTTTTTGAGTGAATGAATAAGTGAGTTAGTGATTGGTTGATTGAGTGCAATTGTTAGATTTATTGATTTATTAACCGATTGATTGAATGAATGATTGGCTAACTGGTTAATGGACTAATTTGTTCAATAATTAATTCTTGTATGAATTACTTATTTTATTTAGTTTATTGCTTGATTGCTTTATCGCTTCATAAGTTGGCTCAGTAATTAAGAATGGATTGATTTACTGACCAACTGACTACTTTTCTGACGGATATCAAACAATTGATAGTTTGATTGATTTGTTGATTTATTGATTGATTGGTAGATTAATTAATTAATTAATTTATCAGTTAATTGATTGAGTGATCTACTGACTGATGTAGACGCTAGATGACGGCCTAGCAGCCTCGCTATGTAAGCTCAATCAATTCATTTTTGATTGACTGATTGATTGATCTATTGACTGACTGATGTAGACGCTAGATGACGGCCTAGCGGCCTCACTACGTGAGCTCAATTAATTGATCGATAGATTAATTAATTAATCAATTAACTGATTGATTGATCTACTGACTGATATAGACGCTAGACGACGGCCTAGCGGCCTCGCTACGTAAGCTCAGCTCTCAGGGTCTCTCGTCAACTGAGGACGAGGACAAGCTCGTCACTATGTCAGACTTCCTCGTCAAACTTGGTCAGCTGAGAGCTGGTCTCATCGAGTCTGGCAGGAGAGCCGCTCAGCAGCTGGGCGGCTATGAGCTCAGTGGTCAGCAACAACAACAACAGAAACCAGGCGTGATTAATCTCTCTCAGTGCGGCAACATCATACGTCAGGTATCTTCGGTGTTTTACCACATGGCAGGTCCTAGATGTGTTGTATGACGTGTAGAAATAGAAATTCTGTGACTAATGTTTATACTAATCGCTAAACGTAAATTAATTTAACACGGAAATTCTTTTCTTTGCCAGGGCTCTGCCTTTGAGTGAAGAAAATATGAGTTCTGAGAAGGTTTCACGTTGACTTCCTCAGTAAGACTATAGAAAATTGACGAAAAATTAAATTTATTCACGGAATGAGCATGTAACGTAAAACGTGAGAGATTTAAGGGTTTGATTTATTCTTTGTTGTGATCACACACATGGTATGCCCCTTGTCTATTAAAAGAGGTCATAGAAGGTAGAATGGAAGGAAGAAGACGCAGGGGCAAGCCGAAATTAGGTATGTTAGATGATTTAAAGACCCACTCATATGTGGAAATGAAGAGGAGTGCGGAAGACAGGGAAGAGTGGAGGCGTTATTTACCATGGAACTGCCAGTAGGCAGTGCACTAAGAGAGATATACCCCTTGTGTTATGTTACAGAGTTTTCCTGCTTAGTGTAGTTTTATGTGA
Organism: Enchytraeus crypticus; assembly: GCA_905160935.1. Classification (NCBI taxonomy): domain Eukaryota; kingdom Metazoa; phylum Annelida; class Clitellata; order Enchytraeida; family Enchytraeidae; genus Enchytraeus; species Enchytraeus crypticus. The sequence continues at coordinate 150,428 of CAJHZI010000348.1, read as the reverse complement.
TCCACATTGTTGTTAGACTTAAAAGCACAGGACTGCTGCCCACAGAATAAATCCCTATACTGATGATGAAGCTTTAATCCGTAAAGTTGTATTTGTTCGATGTATTTTGTAGCAGTTTCTAGTGCCAAGGCACTAGAAACTGCTACAAAATTTTCTAATCCCAGCCCTAGTTAAGCTAGAGTTCAAGGGAAGTAGATGATGATGTTTTTGTTGTTGTCAGATTGACCTACAAGCCCAGGACTCCTCTCAGAACGGCTCACTCGGATCCTCCGATGGTCTGGGCACCAATATGTCCACGCGCAGGGTTCGTCGAGTCCCCGCTGACTCCCCGGTCTCGCTCGTGAGCGAGGACTGGAAGCAAATGTTCGGAGCCGCTTCCAGTCTGATGCCACTAGCCGTTCACTCTCCATCGTCCACGGCTCTGGACAAGACGTCCCTCACGTCCTCTCTGTCTGGACCCTCTCTCTCCTGCTACGAGAAGACTGCCTCCTTCACCAGGTTATAAATCATCCGTGCTTGTAGTTCATTAGTTTATTTATTTTTATTTATTTATTTAGATCACCAAAAGGGTCATTCAACCTTGTACAGTCCACAAGCAATGCAAACAAACAAGCAAATGCAACAAGTGAACACAATCCAAATGTGAACCATGGTGAACTTAAAACGAAAATATAAAGTAGAAATTAAAGAATTGAAATAAAGAAATTCAAAATAAATAAAAGTAATGATAATAGGTAGGCATAATTATACATTTAAGATCAGTATCATTAATAACTATTTAATAAGTACTGACGAAGATTAATATTGAAACAGTTAACGGAACGAGATGATCGTAAATTAGGTGGAAGGGATAGCCAGTATCTAGGGCCTTGTACAGCGATATACTTTTCGCGACAGAGGGTTCTGAACGATGGTATAGTAAATTCCGAAACTTGTCGAAATTTTATAAACAGAATTTACAACATTTTTTTATAGCAACGAATAGTTGTGACATAAAGGCATATCATTATGAATAAGTTTATACAGAAATACGCAACAGCAATGTTTAGGAATATCACTTAACTTTAAAATTTTAAGTTCTTTAAATATATTGTTCGTATGACTACGAAACTCTGCATGTTGAATTATTCTATTTGCTCGTTTTTGGAGTACTATCAATTCGTTGAGCAAGGTTTTAGAAGCGTTCCCCCAAACAATATTACAATCAATTAGATGCGGATATATTAGACTGTAGTATAAATTTAACATACAATGTTTAGGTAACTTAGTTTTAACCAGATGGAGTAATCCAATGGATTTGTCTAATTTCGGTGCAATATGATATTGCCATGATAATTTTTCATCAAGAATCACTCCCAAAAATTTAGTCTTATCTATTCTAGAAATGTTGATATCATCTATGTATATATGAAAATTTTCAGAATTAGTGTTATATTTGTATTTATACCCAAATAGCATGTAATTGGTTTTTGTATATTTAGGGATAATCTATTCGCTTTAAACCAGTCAGAGAGTGTTAGGAGTTCAGTATTAGTTGAATTCATTAGTTTCAAAATATCAGGGTTTGTGCAGATAATATTTGTATCACCTGCAAATAATATGAAGGTAAGAATTTTACTAATCTCGGATATGTCATTGACATAAATCAGAAACAACAAAGGTCCCAATATTGAACCCTGTGGGATACCACATTGAATAGTTCTATAATTTGATTCTGAATTATTATATACCACATATTGCTGTCTATTGGTTAAGTAACTTTTTAGAAGTGTATTAAATACTCCCCTAAAACCATACATTTCTAGTTTTTTAAGTAATATTTCATGGTTTAAAGTGTCAAGAGCTTTTGAGAGATCTATGAAAATACCCAAACAAAATTCTTTATTGTCAATAGCTTTAGACACCCTATCATGCATGTTTAATAGGGCCATATATGTAGAGTGCTTTTTCCTAAATCCATATTGGGCTGAAGTAATGATTTTGTGATGGTCAATAAAAGAGAGCATTCTATTGGCAATAATTTTCTCAAATATTTTAGAGAAGCAAGTTAAAAGACTGATTGGTCTATAATTTGAAATTTCGCTACTAGGACCTGACTTATGAATCGGACATACTTTGGCAATTATTACTTGTTAGTATTGTTTTTGTTATTAATATTGTAATTTTTTTAAAGTTTTAATGTTATTTTTTATACTATTATTATTTTTATTATTATTTTGTTATTATTTTTATTATTATCATCATCATCATCGCCATCATCATCATTATTATTATTATTATGTATTTAATTTTTTTATACCCCGAGTGTAAAGAACCTGAGATTTGATAAAATCGATTCGAGTAATACGTGCTGAATTGCCTCCCGTCTACTAGAGATCATCTAGCGGCTTATAAGAATTGCTGAAGCAGAGTGCATTAAATCTTTACAAAGTGATGGAAAGCCTTTGCCAAAGAAAATTATTGCTGGTTTGCTCTGCAATTAGTCTGCTTATGCCATTAATGATCAGTTTTATTATTAATATTATTATTATTATTATTATTATTATTATTACTATTATAACCATTGATATTACTATTATTATTACTATTTTTATTACAACTACTACTGGCAACCATTATTGTTACTTTTACTGTTAGATTTTTACCGATGTTGAACACTGATGTATTTACTGTATTTGATTTTTGTTTGTAGTTCTTTATTGTTGCATCCTGTTGTTGTTGTTGTTGCTATAATTCTGAAGACTGTGGTTCAATACCTATTTGATAGCGGCAGTTCCATTTGTTGACTCTTATGATAATTTGACACTTATGCTACTTGTGATATGATACGTTGATACTGACTTTACCTATGGTTGATTGACAGCAGTAGCTCCACGCTATTAGACCCATCCACGTCCAGACACGCCAGTGACCAGCTCACGCTCAGCCAATCATCAACCTGCTCTGCCGTTATTCTGACCAATAGCGCGCTGTCTCTAGGTCCGGGGGCGGGGTCTAACAGCGGGGAAGCAGTTAAGAAGATCGAAGCGCAGTGCAACAAAAACCTCAAAGCTCTGATTCGTCACAAAGTCCTCCAGTACCACCAGGACTGTCTGATGACAGAACTAATGGACGACAGATGGGAACCCATGGGAAAACCACCTGGGATGGGATGGAAGCCTCATGGACGACTGGTAGCACACCTGCACGAGCACAGAGGGGCTGTGAACAGAGTGTGTGTGAGTGAGGATCAGAAGAGATTTGCCTCGTGCTCCAATGACGGCACAGTCAAGCTGTGGGACTGTGCCAGGCTGGAGGGAAAGAGCATCACCAACAGAGCCGTGCATACTTATAACAAACAGAGCGGCCAAATAAAGGTGTGCAGTTATTCGTTCATTTGTAGTTTATATAAAGCTGGTAAAGCTATTGTTAACGTCAGTTTCCTCACTCGAAAGCGATTTCAATGACGGGCGAGCCCAGGATTTGAACCCGCACCTACTGATCCGCGGTCGAATATCTTACCGACTTCGCCATTGGTTCCAGCCAATGGCGAAGTCGATAATAAACAGAGCGGTCAAATAAAGGTGTGCAGTTACTCGTGTACTTGTAAATTATACAGGAAACAGAGCGGACAACTAAAGGTGTGCAGGTATTCGTTGATTTTGTAAATTATTCTGTTCAGTAGTTTTTACATTTGATAATGTTTTTGACATCTCTCAGATCTCTGAAATCATCCTGATATCCTTAAAATAATATTGCACATCCTCAACGGTAAACATTGTGTTCGAACAAATATATGGGACATTTTGTTATACAAGTGTATTAATTGGGCTTTCTAGATTTAGTTGCCATAATTATGTCATTATTTCAACTAAATAACTAGCGACTAAATAAAAAAATAAATAAAAAATATCGACTGTCGTGTAATATCTTATACCTGGACCTGCCAGAACGGTTGAATCATATTTAGTGGCTTATTGATTGATTATGGATCGTTGAGCTTTCATTAAAGGCACGCTGCATCATGTAAAACCAGTAATGTTTAGAGTTTTGGATTTATTCTCGTTTTTGTCCGGACCACTGAAGAGTAGACCTTTCGTTAATTGCATGTTTCGTAACAGGCGACTAAGCCAGAACTGAGGAAGGCAACGATAAAGCACCTCGGAGGCCGTATGTTTTCTTGACGTTAACATTAGATTTACCAGCTTTGCTTTTACTTGACTATGATGTGGGTATACAAGGTATGAACATGCATAACGTTTTGTAAAGAGATTAGCTTCTTGATCTTAACCCTGAAGGCTCTTTATGAAGGGTGAAAGGAGACTCTATAGGTACCGTAGATCTGCCGCTTGCAGAACACTAGAGAGAGAGAGATTGTTGGATTGATTGATTTGACGGATTGATTGATTGATTGTGTGATTTGACTGAATGATTCATTGTTTGATTTGACTGTTTGATTGACTGTTTGATGAATGGATTGATTGATTTGACTGAATGATTGATAGATTTGACGGATTGATTGATTGAGTGTTCGATTTGACTGAATGTTTGATTGTTTGATTTAACTGAATGATTGATTTGACTAATTGATGGATTGATTGATTGGTAGACGATATGTTTCTGCGAGGGATCACAGTCGCTCGCTAGTGCTTCAGACAGCGGTGAGATACACGTCATCAGACCAGATGGTGCCAACTCATCACGCGTCGTGCTCACCAAGAATCTTGACCTCAACTCTGAAGGACTGGTGGTCGACATGAAGCACTTTGACACGGGCTCTGAGAACATTGTTGCCTACGCCACGGTATGACGTCTGCTGTATTGGACTGATTTTCTGGATTTTGGAATTTGCACCGTTTTTGGACCTTCTTTTTGCTCGCCGGCTTGGTTTTGACTCAATAGTGTTCGATGTTGTCATTGCTGACTGTAGCACTTTAATTGTTGTTATTATTGTTATTATTATTATTATTATTATTGCTGTAGTAACGCTGTACATGCTGCCATCTGTCGAATGAATAATAGTTGCTGCTGTGTAATCTATTTATTTCAAACTGCGCGGTATTGAGCGTATTTCGGGGATAAGCTAATATATATTGTTGAATATTTTGGTATAATTTACTAATTACTGTCTATGTTACTACTGCAGAAGCCATACTTTTCCCAAGCTATAGGCTACATAATGTATGGATAAGGCATAGACTTTGTGAAGGGATTAACTTGTTGATCTAAGGAGTGGTGAATGGTGTGATGTCCCTCTACTGTAACAGACGTTAAATTATGGTTATTAGATCTGTTCTGGATTACTGCTTTTCAAGACTTTACAACTAGGCTGTTGACCTTTTATTAAAATTTTCTACTTTTGAAATATCACCTTCTTGAACATTTTTTCATTCGTTGGAGGCGCCACTGTGCAGTCATCAGCTGATTTCTTTCGGTAAGATATCCAATAAAATTAATGTAAGATATCCTTTCTAGATTTTCTATTTAGACATATAACAAATTTCAAGTATGACTTTGTTTTACCATTTCATATGTAATGGAATTATAATTTCTTTTCTAAGTTATCTATTGTCATTGTGTTAATAACAAATGAGTACATTTAAGCTCTGATTGCCCGCAATGTAATGTAATTAAAAAGAGCTAAAAGCTAATGTTAACGTCAGTTTCTTCACTTCAACGCGATGTTACTGACGGGTGAGTCCAGGATTTGAGCCCTACACATACTGATACGCGGTTGAGTATCTTACCGGCATCGTCACTGTCTCCAGGCAAATTAATTAATGTAATTGATTAATTTGAAGTAATTAATTACTGTAATTGCAATTTAATGTAATGTCCACTCTCCACTAGGCTTTGTTTATTATCTGAGCAGAGCTGCCTCGTCACGTTATAAATAAACAATAATATAGCCTACATATTATAAAAGGTCTATATCGGCGGTGATGGAACGGTTTCAAATGAGTTTGTTTAATTAAAATCAGACTTAAATCTGCATTTATATGTACACAGGCTCGTGCCTGTACATCTATGCGTCAGGATATATTTATCAAACAACTTTAGTGTTTGAATATTAATAGAATTTAAGCGACTTTATATTCAGGTATCTTGTAATGATATTACTATAATTCTCTTTGTAAAGAAGGCTTTTGAAACTTCTTAAAATGAAGAAGTAGTAATGGTTACTCGCAAATTATGAATGATATACTAGTTAACTGGAGGTATATTTTTAATTTAACACTTGTGACACATTTTCTTTTGAATGAAATATATTTATGAAAAATATGAATAAAAAAAATTTCAGTATCTCTACTAATTGTCTACGGCTAACTTTAGAACCGAGCATTATCAACGTCTGACATCTGGTGAATGACTAGTTATAATCTGATACAAATTCTACAGGTGCACAATTAATTAATTCATTCATTAATAATTATTAATTAATAATAATCATTAATAACTTCTTAATATTATAATATTATCTGTAATATTATAATATTACAGATAATATTATAATATTAATATTAATAATATTATTAGTATTAGTGATTATTATTATTAATTATTAATAATTACTAATAATTATTAATAATTAAATTTAATAATTATTAATTAATTAATGAATATTACAGGTGCACGGGTTGATAGTTGGCTGGGACCTGAGATCACCTGGTGTAGCCTGGAGACTAGAGAACGATCCTCGGCTGGGCCTCATCACAAGCTTTGACGTTGAGAGGAAGCAGTGTTGGCTAGCTCTGGGCACCAGCTCAGGTGCTCATGTGTGCTGGGATATGCGCTTCAATCTTCCCATCAACACCGTGGAACATCCTGCCAGTGAGTGGCTATGTTTTCAGTGAATATCTTGAAATATATTGACTGGAACGTCCTGCCAGTGAGTGCTTGTGTTTCCAGTGAATACCTTCCTGTTGAAATATATTCACTGGAACATCATGCCGGTGAATATCTTTTATTCTGTTATTTAAAGCTGCTAGGTGTTATTAAAAGCTGCTAGGTGTTTTTAAAGTTGCTAGGTGTTTATTTAAAGCTGCTAGGTGTTTATTTAAAGTATCTATTTAAAGCATGGTGTTTCTTAGGAGTGTTTAGTTAAAGCGCGGTGTTTATTAGGTTAAAAGCACGGTGTTTATTCGAGGCTATCTGGTATATCTGTAGGAATGCGTGTGAGGCGGTTGCTGATAAACAACAGGACGCAGTCGTCTATATTCAGCGCCATACAGGGGAACAACGAGGTGTCAGCCTGGGATGTAGAGACGGGCGCTAAACAGTTGACCCTGTGGGCTAGCAGTGCCGCCCCTCTATCACAGAGCCAAGCTGCCATGCAGAGCTGTGTGAATGGTATGTGTCTAGTGCAAGCAGGGGGAGCCACCTCCAGTGTGTCTGATAGGGGCTCCTATCTGCTTACTGCCGGCTCTGATATGAGAGTTAGGTGAGTGGTTTTCAGTCTCTAGCTCTCTGTCTGTGTCTCTCTGTCTGTGTCTGTATCACCCTCTGTAGCTCTCTCTCTCTCTCTGTCTTTCTCTCTCTGTGTCTGTCTCATTCTCTCTGTCTCTCTGTCTATCTCTGTCTGTGTCTATCTCACCCTCTGTCTGTCTCTCTGTCTGTGTCTGTCTCACCCCCTCTCTCTCTCTCTCTCTGTCTCACCCTCTGTCTCCCTCTCTCTCACTCTGTCTGTGTCTCTCCCACCATCTCTCTCTCTCGCTCTCTCTCTCTGTATCTCTATCTCTTTGTCGCTCTTCTCTAGAGTTTTCTACGACTTCTTTCTTAATAACCCTCTCTCTGTCTCTATTCCTTTGACAATTACTTTCTGTCTCAATGCCTGTCTCTTATCTCTATCTCTATCACTATATTTGTCTCTGTTTTCTTTCTCTTTCTCTCTCTTTCTCTCTCTCTTCCCCTCCCTCTCGCTCTCCCTCTTCTTTCCTTCTCTCTCTAGATCTCTCGCTCTTAGTTTGTCTATTAATTTCTCACTGAACTGCACAACGACGCTTCAATGGCTTGCTGATATTCAGTCAATTCTCTATTTCTGTATCTATCTGTATAGAGTGATTTAAATTTTAATCAGCTAGTTCTCTCTGCACGACATGTTTAATTCGTTAATTATTCCTTTCTTAAGTTTATGAGAAACCACTACTCTGAAATATTGTTTATTGCTAGCCTATCGACATATTTTGCCTCATTAATGCGTATCATCTCTATATACTTATAAAGTAATTTAATACCTTTATTTTTAATACTGGACGGACTTAAATTCGATGTACTTTCTCCGGTACCAATTGGATGCGATTCCTTTCATATCAATTCTCGATTGTCAATTCTCCAATTCTCTTTCATGTCAATTTCAATGTGGCGAAGGAACTGTGAAATTGCCAGTTTAAATCCCAGTAACTTACTGTTACTTTAATCTATTTGACGGTAGCTCGAGTGTGTCGAGTCGTCTTGAAGAGAAGCCGTGTGCTTCTGAACCTTGACGTTATTCACACTACAACCTGTTTATCTATCTAACACTTGATCTCTATATTACCTCCTGTCGTACCAATATCAATTATAATTAAAGGTTGTCTATACTCTGTTACAAGACAACTTTTATATAAGTATTAGTATTAGTATATTAGTATTTGTATAAGTTCATTAAAGTTTACGCTGTAACTCAGATTTTATTTATTGATTCATTAATTGATTGATTGATTAATTGATTGATAGATGGATTGATCGATTAATTGATTGATTAATTGATTGATTAATTGATTGATTAATTGATTGATTAATTGATTGACAGATGGATTAATCGATTAATTGATTGATTAATTGATTGATAAATGAATTAATCGATTAATTGATTGATTAATTGATGGATAAATGGATTAATTGATAGATAGATGGATTAATTGATTGATACAGATACTGGGACCTAGCTTACCCCGCTAACTCACAGATCATCATCCCAGCGGCCACTGACTCTCCCAGCAAACTCTCAGCAGTCTCCTACCACTCGAGGATCCTCGAGGGCTCTGCCTTTGTGCAGGAGGTGTGTGGGAAGCCCCGGGGCGGGGGCAGCACTGGGGCGGAGCGGGGCTCTAGCGGCGGGGGCCAGGAGGAGTCGAGCACCCCTGAGAGACCCTCGTCAGGTCATCATGACGTCATCACTGACATCACAGTGTGCCACTTGTCTCAGTGCTTCGTCATAACGTCGTCACGTGACGGCGTCATCAAAGTCTGGAAGTAGTCGTCGTGTGTGGAATGGGGGTAGTTAATTGACTGCAGTGGTTTATAGTGTAAAGTTTATTTTCATCAGCTGATAGTATGGTACTTAACTGTAATCATTGGGGGGTGTACTTAATTATAATCATTGGGGGGTGTACTTAATTATAATCATTGGGGGGTGTACTTAATTATAATCATTGGGGGGTGTACTTAATTATAATCATTGGGGGGTGTACTTAATTATAATCATTGGGGGGTGTACTTAATTATAATCATTGGGGGGTGTACTTAATTATAATCATTGGGGGGTGTACTTAATTATAATCATTGGGGGGTGTACTTAATTATAATCATTGGGGGGTACTTAATTATAATCATTGGGGGGTACTTAATTATAATCATTTGGGGGTACTTAATTATAATCATTTGGGGGTACTTAATTGTAATCATTGGGGGGTACTTAATTGTAATCATTGGGGGGTGATGGTGGTAAATCAGTTGTAATCATAAACAAAACTGCTAAATGAATCAATTATTAATGAATTTAATGTCCGGTCCTCGCCGTAAGGCAATGTCAGGGACGTCTCTGACGCTAATCGTTTCTAGTTTATTATAATCAAGTATAATATGTATTAATTAATGCCTCTAAGTGAGAGGTAGGGATATGTGAGAGTATAACGTGTATAAGTGAGTGTTGGGTCCGGGTTGTTTGAAGAATTGACTAACCGTTGACTTCACGTGTCGTAGAAGGCGACTGAAGCACTAAGATACATACGAACGTCAGAAAGGGCAGAAAGGGCATTCGGTTGGTTAGCCCTTGGGCTCCAGAAATTGTTCCAAAATTTTAACGAATGAAGAAGTCTCAAATAGGGAATTGACAGATGGATGATATGATGTAGGTCAGGGATGATTTGAGACAGTCTATTCGTATCTCGACCCTAGTTAAACTGGGATTCAAGGAAAGATGATGATGATGATTCATGTGTGTATACGGAAGGCTTGTGTCTGTAGATTGTATCATTTCAATTAGAACTTTGGCATACCTTTTAACAATTGTTTGTAAATATTTGAAAGCTAATCAGAGCTTTTGCACGGCAGACATATAACGTTTAAATTATAAATTAAGTCGTAAGATTAAGGTCTATAATTGAAGTCTGGTTTTAGTTCTTGATGATAACTGTTTTGAGCTGGAAATAGAAATGACTAATGTTGTAACTTATACATTTAATCAATTCACATTGTTAAAGTATAGCGATTAAACTAAAAGTCATTTATTTTAATTCAGCTAGTGGCGATGTCGGTAAGATATTCGACCGCGGATCAGTATGTGCGGGGTTCAACTCCTGGGCTCTCCCGTCACTGACATCGCTTTCGAGTGAGGAAACTGACGTTAAGTTTAGTTGTTTTTATGATCGTCATTTGTAGAAATTTAATTAATTTAAGGAAATAGTTGCTGGAGCTTTGAAATTAATTGAAGAAAACATATATTAGCCCTATCTTGTTAGAGACGTACTGAAGTACTATTATTATAATTTCTGAATCATTTTGTGAAAAGTTGCATAATTGAAGTCTTCTTCTAGAACTGATGGTATGAGGGCTTGTTTGGTGGGTAAATTCTCTTATAGAATTTATCCTGTTTTATACGTGTATATATGGGATAGGTCTTTGTCTATATCAGAATAGATTTGTTTTGTTAATTTTAGTGTTAGTGGTAGCTTGAAAATTAATTTTTCTAATCAATTTATACTGTAAAGCAACAGTTTAAAAGAAGTCACTGTATTCTCTTTGATTCACTCGTATACCCTTCCGTTATTCCCACGTGATTCACGTTATTCCCACGTGATTCACGTTATACCCACGTGATTCACGTTATACCCACGTGATTCACGTTATACCACGTGATTCACGTTATACCCACGTGATTCACATTATCCCACGTGATTCACGTTATACCACGTGATTCACGTTATACCCACGTGATTCACGTTATACCACGTGATTCACGTTATACCGTTCTAACAATGTACGAATTAATCGAACTATACAAAATAACTCTTATATAGTCATCCTCTGATGAATTCAAGTGTTAGACGTTGTCATAAGCGATCAGTGAATGATAATGTGTATTGTATGGACTTTATACGCCGATGTATACGTCGTTCTGCAGTTAATAAATATTTGATTGCCTTTTCTGAGTTCTTTGATTCAAAGATTGCACAGATATTGAAGCTATTTAATTTTGCTCGCCGGCTTGGCTTTGGTTCTTAAATGGTCGAGAGAGAGAGAGAGGGAGAGTAAGAGAGAGAGAGAGAGAGAGAGAGAGAGAGAGAGAGAGAGAGAGAGAGAGAGAGAGAGAGAGAGAGAGAATAGAAGTTACTCCACACTAACTCATCAGTGTCAGGCAGCAATAACCACCTCTACAGTACAAACAGTGCATTGGTGGCCACTGTTCCCCTATGTATGAATTAAACTTCTTTGCCTCGATTCTCTTCTGTCACATCATCGTCATCTTCCCTTAGATCACAGTTTAACTAGGGTCGGGATTCGAATAGACCTTCTCCAATCCTGTCTGTCTCACACCATATCATCAGTTAATCTCCTATAAATCTTCCATTCGTTTTACACAATTTTTTATCAATTTCCGTAGCCCAGACGCTCACCAACCGAATGCCCTTTCTAACGTTGGTTTGGATTTAGTGCTTTAGTTGCCTTCTACGACACGTGCAGTTATCGGTTGGTCTATTCTTCAACAACCCAACACAACACGGGATTCTCTTCTATTACATGCGTGCTAGATTCTTTCATGCAGCGAATATCATATTAAAGATGATAAATAATCGCATTCAGTCGAAAGCAGATATGATACTGAGCAAGAGTCGAGACAGAGAAGGGTGGAGACGTTATATAACATGGACCTGCGAGTAGGCAGTGCACTGACTGAGGGAGTGAGAGATGTGCGCTATAAATAACTTGGTGACCCAGTGACCCAGCTAACTGGCCGCTGTTGATGTTTTTATTAAGAAGAGATTTTCAGATCTCAGAGATCTTTTCATGCTCAGCGCTGCGCCAATCTCGCGCATGATTGATCGAAGCTAATAACACGAGCCTGATAATCCTACTGGGTCTCCAGTCATGACGCGAGATTTGGGTTTAATAGTGAAACAGAGAGAGAGAGAGAGAGAGAGAGAGAGAGAGAACTATGTTTATTTTCTATATACTCAAAATATACAGTGACATACAAAAACAAGGCCGTCAAAGAGGTTACAAGTAACCTATCTAGTTGACCACCCCTGAAACAGAGTTGCATGATATTAACCAAGTCAGGGTTTGTTTTGATTATAGATACATTTTCTTCATTTTTTTCATTACGATTTTCTAGTACGATTTGTTGACATCATCTATTCAACTGCTTTCAATCGGAACCATCGGTGCTTAAGTGGTGTAGATACTAGGCTTTAAATCATAGTTCAGGGTTCAATTCTGGATCGAGTCAGTTTTATTTTTTAAAGTTTTATTCAATTTTCTTAGTTTGATAGGAATATGGTTAGAGTAAGAGGTAGGGGTTAGGGTTAGGGATAGTTATTTAGAAATAGTTGGTTAGGAATAATTGGTTAGGAATAATTGTTAGTGATAGCTTAAAAAATAATTTTTATAATCAATTTATACTATAAAGCAACAGTTTAAAAGATGTTTCTGAATTCTCTTTGATTCACTCATATACCCTTCACTTATACCCACGTTATGAATAGACCTTTGCGAAACTCAAAAATTCCAACAAATAGGAAGCAAGTGACTTGACCTAGATCTATCTTCGTTTCTGGGTCAGTTCACGTAGCGTAGTGCACCCAAGAAAGCCACACAAATCTTGATACAATATTCTTAAAATATGTTCTGAAATCATGAAATTTGGAAACCAAATCTTTGAAAGTTGAAATGATAGTCATATAGAAATGTTATCTAATGTAACTGAATGAAATTTAATACACCTAAAACCTTGCAATTAAATCAGATTTTGCAAAAATTCCGTAGTTAAATAACTTAATTTATAGGCCTATATTCTATTACTCTGTGCAGGTAGTCTACTTTGATATTGCATAAAAATTAAGAAGGGGCTTTTCTTATCATTTCTAATGTTATCTTGATAGCACTATCGAATACGAGCAGTTTAAAGGTCTTAAACGTCTTAAGGTTATTTTAGGTTTTACACCGTATAAAATAATAACAATAGATTATTATGGTGTTCAGATGATTTCCTTTTCCCTACGATTTCTTTTGCATTATTTATCTTTAAAATGCTGAAATTTAGTTAATTTTCGTCGGAAATGATTCAAAATGACATTGACTTAAATTGAAAAAATTAAATTGCATAAATTACAGTGCTATATTGTCGTCCATGGCAGCATCGCGCACTATATTGAGATATATCCAAGCCGATGAGAAAAATGAAATATTTAACATTTCATGCCATTTTAATTGTGCTTAAATTATACGGCGTCATAATATTATTCTTTATTTTTAAAAATCTTATTCTGGAATGACCCATAACAGGAAAACGAAATGAAAGCGGTGATGGCGAAATGACATATGGTGCTAACGCTAAACTTTGACGGGCGTAATTACATGTAGGCTACTTGTTTAATAAGATGTATTGATGACGGTTAATTGTAGTATAATCATATTTATGTACCGTTGAATATATTTAATGCTTTTAGCAAAAGTACAGAATGATCACAATTAATCTGATAAAAGTAACTGTATAGTCTATGATTATTATATGCAACAGGTAAATAAGTAATATATTTAAATTTGCAAATTTAAGGATTTTTCCTTAAAAATTAACTTATTAAAGTTTTAAAGTGGAACAATCGGACCTTCAGGGAAACCACATGAACATTATTTCAGAGTTAAAAAGCCCTTAACGGCGTTTTTACTAATAATTTATACTTAACTTATTTTAAGTTTTGCATAAACCCTTCCGTCATTTTGTGCTTTAGAATATGAACGTAGCCTTCAGTAACAAAATTCAGTCTGTTTAGGATAAATTTTGAGGATAATTAATGTATTTGGATAGTAGTTAATTGAATTATTCTCCGGAATTAATATCAGATGATTGCAAGGGAATGGTATTATTATATTTTATTTTGTCTCCTGTGTTTATTTTTATAACTTCGGTTGCTAGGTGACCGAGAGATCTTTTCTCTTGTTCTTATGTATCGCAAAGGTCTATTATTAGTCAGGAATAAAACCCTGCCAGGTGGGGTAATAGCACAAACGATGTTGCGCTATTAACGACAAATGACGCTAGCCTGGCGCATCAATATACGCGTTTAGTGGACTAGTAGTGGCGCATCGATTGTGTTCTACCTTTCTTCCTAAGGATTTTTGTCAACAGTTAAATCAAGTCAGTCTCTGGTAGAAGTGTCTTTACGTGTGTGTGTTATATGTGTGTGTGTGTTATGTGTGTGCCTGTGTGTGTGTGTGTGTCTGAGTGAGTGTATGTGTGTATCTCTGTGTGCGTGTGTCTGTATCTTTGTGTGTCTGCGTGCGTGTGTGCGTGCTTGTCTATACCGAATGATGAATATGCTGTGACTGGTTGAGATTGAGTTCTGATTGCCAACGCCATGTTCTAATACATAATGGCTGAATGCAGCTCTTGCGCAGTCTATTCCTGCAGCCAGTGTGCATGAGACTGCGCAGTCTATTCCTGCAGTCAATGAGACTGCGCAGTCTATTCCTGCAGTCAGTGTACATGAGACTGCTCAGTCTATTCCTACAGTCAGTGTACATGATACTGCGCAGTCTATTCCTGCAGTCAGTGAGCATGAGACTGCTCAGTCTATACTGCAGTCAGTGTGCATGAGACTGCGCAGTCTATTCCTGCGGTCAGTGTACATGAGACTTCGCAGTCTATTCTTGCAGTCAATGTGCATGAGACTGCGCAGTATATTCCTGCAGTCAGGTTACTTATTGGAGATACCTACCTACTTATCTAACTACCTATCAACCTACCTATCTACTTACCTACCTACCTACCAATCAATCTGTCTAATTATCTATCTACAATGTACCTATCTACCTAGGATACCTGCCTCTCTATCTCTGTCTATCTCTCTCTCTCTCTCTCTCTCTCTCTCTCTATCTCTCTATCTCTCTATCTCTGTCTATCTATCTCTCTCTCTCTCTGGCATGCTCGTTACGCTAAGTGTTAAAATAATGATGTACGTAACTGCGACAATCAGACAACAGCGTCTTACAGTACTGCCTCAGGGTCTACACCGTCACGTGATATAGGCGTGATTGTTAGATCCTGTTAATTTAGTCAATCAATCAATCAATCATTAACTGATATTAAGTTATTCGTTAAATCCACCGATAAGTCGATGGGTGATTGGATTTAATGACGACTACAATCAGTTTAAAGATTGATAACAAAAACCATGTTTAATGAGTTAATAAGGTACAAAGCAGTCAGACGTAACTAGCATCTATCTCTCTCTCTTTCTCTCTGTCTCTCTCTCTCTCTGTCTTTCTCTCTCGCTCTCTCTCTCTCTCTCTCTCTCTCTCTCTCTCAATCTAGTTTATCAAATGTACATATTTCTAATAGATCTTTTCGGTAATAGCTATAAATAGAAGATCGGGGACACCACATGTAAACAGTGAACAAGAAAACGTAAACACTGCATAGAATACCATTGAAATGTACTAGTTACTCATACAATTTTTAATACAAGTTTTCTTTAGAAATGTTATTTACTTTATAACATACTATACGGATATTAATTAAAGAATAACTTAACACTTATAGTTTAACTCTTTCACTCATTATAACGGTATGCATGCATTATAACGAAGTTATAATATAGACCCATTACATTTACATGTAAATTTATGTATCAGATGTCAACATAAACAAACCAGTGTTAACATGCAAAAAATATGTTTTCAATTACCAAAATGATCTATTGTCAACTCACTTTGCTGGTTTCACGTTTCATAAACGAAACAGCGCCATTCAACTGAACGAGGTACTCCCTTCACAA
This sequence comes from Enchytraeus crypticus, assembly GCA_905160935.1. Lineage (NCBI taxonomy): Eukaryota > Metazoa > Annelida > Clitellata > Enchytraeida > Enchytraeidae > Enchytraeus > Enchytraeus crypticus. Next base: position 134,193 of record CAJHZI010000348.1, on the reverse strand, counting down.
AACGCAATGCTTTATCCGCACTTAAATATAGTGCACCGATAGAATAAGGCTACATTAGGGATATACGATACGATACTAGATGTAGTCTATTTACTATTTTCATTATTTATTAGAATTATTATTATCCAATATAGGTCCACCTTTCTTTCATTCTGTCAGTATTTATTTTTCTTTCTTTTCAGCGCATGTTTCTTCAGATCGTTTGGGGTCAATCGATTTGTAGTGACATGTGATGGGGGGACGTCCCTGACATCATCACTGTATGAGGAAACGAAAGTTAAACCTTTATTATTATTATTACTATTATTATTATTATTATTTACGATATTCGACGTAATTTAGAAATACACCGACATTCGCAAACAGACACAATCAAAGTTCAAAGAAACACATAATTTAAAATCTTTCAATTTGTTTTCAATGCTAATGTATAAAATACAAAAACATCAAATATCATGAAGATTTAACGGCCGATTCCTCACTCGAGAGTGATATCAGGCGCATGTAGGAACATGTAATATCATAGACACACACACAAAAACGCACCACACACACACACACGCACACACACACACACACACACAAAACACACGTTTGATAGAATGCATGCAGTAACGTCACGCTTGTTTTAACAAGCTGTTAAGTGACAGAAATAATTCCACTAGAAATACTCGAGCCTCGGGTCTGACTTTGTATTGACGACAACTTAAATCATTTCTCTTCGTTTCTTCTTATTAACATGCTCTCATTTACCTTGAAATAGTTACACGTGGGCAGCGTAGACTGTCTGTAAGGCATGAAGGCATGAGAGCAGCAAGAATGTCTGTAAGGCATAAAGGCATGATAGCAACGTAGACTGTCTGTAAGGCATGAAAGCAGTGTAGACTGACTGTAAAGTATGAAGGCATGAGAGTAGCTTAGACTAACAAAATCGACTAAGAAAGTTGTTAGTCGATTCATTCATAAATAGATACGTCAACTAGATAGGTTACTAGATAAATTACTTGTAACCTCTTTGACGGCCTTGTTTGTGCATGTCTCTGTATATTTTGAGTGTATAGAAATAAACATAGTTCTCTCTCTCTCTCTCTCTCTCTCTCTCTCTCTCTCTCTCTCTCATAACTAACGGAACTCGATGAAAATATTTATGCTGTATTTATGGAAATATTTTGCTATTTAGCAAAAAACTAAAAGTTGAATTAGCTACATGTTAATGTTAGAAGGTAACTGAGAGACCAGTACAATAGAAATTAAATGCCTAGCCAACAGCAACAACACTGCCGCAGTCGACAATGACAACATCGAGCACTCAGCCAATACTTTATCAGAGCACAAGTTTGTATCAGAATCACTTAAACATCCATATACACCAAGAGTTCTAGGTAATGTCTCTCAGCTCTGAGAATGAATGATACTACCAGTGGCTCACCCTGGTGTTCTGTGAAGTAGTTATTACTTCTATTCTAACCAGTCTATGTAGTCTCTGTGATCACTACAGGCTGATAGGGCGTATTATGTAGCTGCTTGTAGACTTAATTTTAATTATTAAGTTAGAACAAAAGCTTTTATTGGTATTAGTCGAATTTAATGTATAAGTGACAGTGTAGTTATTTTCGAGAATGTTTTGTAATTAATTGACTTGGGTCCGGTAGAAATGTAACATTGATTGCTTGTAATCAAAGAGTGAACGTTTATTAAGTTCGCTCTTTCATTATTATCAATAATAAGCCAAATATATTGTAACAATATTTTACGATGGTAGGCCTACAAGCAATGGCGCAATGGTATGGAATAGTGGTAAAGTGTCTTCGGTAGAATTATGCTTTTTTTGCTAAAGCTTTTTAATATAGTAATGTACTACACGTATATACTACACAATATATAATAAACGATATACAGTATATAAATATGCCACATGTAGGCCCTAATATATAAAAAGCTTACACTATATACGTACTAGTATGCAACGTATGATATATCTCTCTCCCTCTTAGTGCACTGCTTATTGGCAGGTCCATGGCTTGTAACGCCTCCACTCTTCTCTGTTTTTCTCTTTCCTCTTCATGTTCACATATGAGTGGATCTTTAAATCATCGAACATTCCTAATCTAGGTCTGTCTCTCATGATATGAAATAGTCTCATGATAAATTACGTAAATTCTAATAATATACATTATATAATATACTTGTAATTGTTCATTTCAAAGCTTTTATTTGAAACAACCCGCATATCAGAGTAATCTCAAGTCTACATAACACTCTCCTGCCCTTCCTATGATCTAGTTATTCTGTGACACATTCTAATCGACTAGAGATATACAACATTGCTGATTGACTGATTAAAAATTTATTTGATTAACAGAAAGAATGATTGTTAATGCTTAATTGATTGACTTACATGTACAGGTTGTTTAATATGACATACTACGTACCAGAGGACTATCTGAATATTGACAATTATTTGAAACCTAATAAAATTCAGAATAGTCTATTAAAATGGTGTTTTACTTCAATTATAATAATGAACACATACGTATGCTGTGAACTGATCTGTAAGGTTATTAATAGATTTGTAACGTAACCAAAAATCACGTTGAATAGAAACGGCTTGACAGGAAATATAGTAAATGTACATCTGGATTATACTGAATTTTCGCAGCATTACAATACTGATTTATGTAGGGTTAGTCTAACTTTAGTAGCATGTCTTCAGCCGGATTTGAAGATGAAATGAAAAGAGAAAGAGACAGGGTGTTTCTCATAATCAGTCGTGTTATCCTCGCAATAATCTACATCTCTACTTTCACAGGTAAGCGCTAGAATAAATTTTGTGATTTGGACCTGGGCCGTTTAAAAACATTTTATATGAATTATATTTTTAATCCTTGGTTCTCCCGTCACTGACGTCGCTTTCGAGTGAGGAAACTGACGTTAACCTTAGCTTTACCAGCTTTTAAAGGCATTCCTCTTCAAGAATGCTCTGTTAATTAATTATATTATCTATTTATTTTTGTAACTCTATGCTGAATAATTAGCCTATTATACTTCTGCAACCACCTGAATTGTATCTATTGAAGGCTTAGAATTAGTAAGTCACAAATTGTTTTCTGAAGTGCTGACGTCAGCGTTTACTCAAGTTTCGATGACGTCATAAGTTTATGTCAAGTATTAATGACGTCACCACTAGTGATGTTTTAGTGGCTCGGAATAGATAAATTAAGATTAAATTTTCCTCAATAATTAATACTTTTCTTTAATTTCCTTAATTTTCTTTAATTTACATTAATTTCATCTTTTTCTTTAATTCCCATTACTTTGCACTGAATTGCAGGATTTTGGAATTAGCACCGTTTTTGGACCGTCTTTTTTCGCCGGCTTGATTTTGACACAATAGTGCTTGATGTTGTCAGTGATGACTGTAGCACTCTAATTGTTGTTGTTATTATTATTAATCAAATTAATGTCGAACCGCTGAAAGTCGAGCATGCCATAAACCATGCAGTTACTTAATGCTTTTAATGTTCCGACGGGACTGAGTCAGTTGCAAATTAGCAAGTTGATCTACAGCGGATCAGTAGACGCAGGATTCAAATCTAGTGCTCTCCCTGTCACTGACATCAGACTTGAGCTATGAGACTGACGCTAAACCAGACTTTAGAATTTAATTTGTGGCTTTTCCCGTGTGCATACGAGACAAGCAATGAACCGTTTAGCATCTTTAATTTAAATTATTATTATTAATTTAATTTAATTTAATTTTAGAATATCTCAATCGCATTGGGGTAACGTCATGAAGTTTTAATTGACAGATCCTGAGATGAATTGAACTCTAGTGGGTTCGAATTCCAGCCGCGCTGATCTGAGAGTAAAATCTCGGACATTCACTGGACTGATTACACGGAAAATGGTATAAATTGCCTAAATGTTTAAGCGCGTGGTATTAAGAGTGATAGATATCAACAAAGTTGATCATTTCACTATAATGCATGTTTACTTTAGTTTTACTCAATAAATTATTTACAATTAATCAATCAATACAAATTTAAAGTCCGGTCCCTCGCCATAGGGCAATGTCAGAGACGTCAAAGAATGTGAGACCAACCACTTCCCATCCTGTATAATTTAACAGTAAATCGAAACTTCTTAAACTTCTTAGAGGATAAGGGGGGCTAACCCCAAAATTTCCGATAAGGCGTTACTAGTTAGAAGTGCTGGAACATGTAGAGACTTGTTCATATGGGTGACCATGTTTAGAGGGTGGTCTTTCGTTTAGCCGAGTTTAATGATTAATGCTGTCATAGAGTATATCATGCTAACGTTAGGCTGGAGCCAGTGGCGATGTCGGTAAGATATTCGACAGCGGATCAGTACGTGCAGGTTCAAATCCTGGGCTCTCCCGTCACTGACATCGCTTTCGAGTGAGGAAACTGACGTTAACATTAGCTTTATCAGCTTGGGCATCTCAATACTTTACAACAGTTACGGTAAAACACGCAATATACAATAAAATGCGCACGTAAAGTTATGATGTTGCAGTTTTTGTTCACAAGAGTTCTAACGACTCTACACATGAAATCACACTTCAGCGCTTCCTCTAATGTCCAGTCTATTTTTAAATCGACAAGTCTATCTAATTACATCGTTAGTCATGATCATTTAGATTAACTGTCGTCAACAGATTCATTGTTCAGATTAAAACAGGAGAGACTTGCATAACTCTGTATATCAGAATCTTCTAGAGATGCTCGGCAGTGGAATAACAGCTGCCTGGAGAAGTGGCAGTGCCTGGAAAATAAGCAGAATCGAGGATTCAGTCCTTGAGTGTAACAACTAAACTGGGCCCCTATTTTCTTAGCTTCAGAATTCTGATAGAATCCTTTACTATAAGCTGCTTTAGAGACAAATACGTTATACTGATTCGTAATATTGATTGTTTTGTTTACAGGACTAGCATATTGAATGATTAGTTGCTTCATGGATGGATTGATTGTTGGATTGATTGATTGACTGATTGAATTATCGATTTATTGATGTATATCTCTCTCTCTTAGTGCACTACCTACTGGCAGGTCCATGGTGCATAACACCTCCACTCTTCTCTGTCTTCCGCCTTCCTCTTCATTTTCACATTTGAGTGGGTCTTTTAATCATCTAACATACATAATCTCGGTCTACCCCTGCCTTCCAATTCTACCTTCTATGACCTATTTTAACAGACTTTTCCCCCTTAGAATGTATTCTATCCATCTCTTCTTCCTATTTCTTACTAAATTTATCAACTGTCTATCTCTGCCCAACTCTCTCCAGGACTTCCTCATTTGTAACCTTTTGAGTCCAGCTAATCCTCTCCATTAATGTATAAACTATGAGATAAATCACAATCATTTGAAGCCTTGTGTTAGATTTTATCCACTTCCTTCTGTCGCTCACCCATGAGACATTGGTTTGGATTCTATGTTTATGCCGTCTTTGACGATGTGATCAGTGTACGGTTGATCTTTTCTTCAAGCAGCCCGGAAACAACACGGGGAATCTCTCGTGATTAACATATCATAGTCGCACAGGAGATCACAACTCGGACCTTTCTTAGATCTCTTCTCATAATATAGTCAGATATCATAATCTCATTTCTTCTCTTCCTATACATTTCTCTTAGACCCATTCTTATCATATCGTTGGAGATCACATCTCATCAAGTCTCTTGACATGTTTTTCTCTTGGATCTCTTAGATCTCTTAGTTCTCTTCAACTCATCACAGCATGGATCTCACCTACAGCAGTTTCTTTTAATCTTGTTCTGGTACTTCAAAAGTTTTCGTTAAAAGTCCTATATTTTTATTTAAAAAATATTTGTAAAATTGAACCGTATTTAGAATAGAATTCTATCATAAATACTGATTGAATCCATGTTTTAAAATGATCAATTAAAGTTGAGACGACATGAAAAATATGTTTAAAAATCATATAAAACTGCAAATCAGACATTTTTATTAAAGACAATTTCAAACTGTAATATCTGAAAATTGTCACAACTACGGTATCATTAAATTTTCTTAAATCGATGTTCCTCCGCTGCCAAATATTTCATAAATCAACTTCGTTAGGAGAGGCTATAGAGGCAGAAATAAAAAAGTATCTCTGCTGATAACGAGTGAAGAGGTCTGTTAGCTCGCTGGCCTGGCAGTTTTAATGAATGTTTTAGGCGCAGTTTTCCAAGTGGAAGGAATTACTAGCGGAATAATTTCTTAAATGTCAGACGAGAAACTGCAGCGGACTCTGTTAACAACATGTTTACAGCGTCACGACGACTAGTAGTAATATAAATTAACGTCCTTGATATCGTCCTTGGAGGCGGAAACGGACGTTAAACTTTGCTTTAATCAATATAACTTGAGTGTTCCACCGGGAGAGAAAGAAGTCACCACCGAATAGAGGTTAGTTGCTGCGCGGAGTAAATAATTTAATGATTAAAGTAGTTCGTTATAACAATAAAGTCAATAATAATCAATTTAAAGTGATCATTAATTCAGTCATCTACATCTCGTGAAGGCATCAAGTGAATTGTACTGCATTGAGCTTCTTATTCTAATAGCATTGTGGTTGAAGTTATTGTGCTGCTGTATTGCACAGTGCTACAGTGTATAGCACAGTGCTAGTGTATAGCATAGTGCTATTGTATAGCACAGTGCTAGTATATAGAACAGTGCTAGTGTATAGCACAGTGCTACTGCGTATAGCGCAGTGCTAGTGTGTAGCACAATGCTGTACGTTGTAGCACAGTGCTATACGTTGTAGCACAGTGCTATACGTTGTAGCACAGTGCTACAATGCTGCCACCTGCCTGCGCGGGACGGATTGGGATAATTGAATGAACGTAATGTAATAGAGAAAAAGATTCTGTGAGAAACGCGAGACATTGTAGTCTGACAGCTCACCAGCCTGCCTCTAATTGTTTCAACTAGCACACACACACATACACACACATACACACACGTACACACACATACATACACTCATACATACATATACACACATACACATACAGACATACACATATATACATATACACACGCACGCACACACAAACATACGCACACACGAACACACACATATGCAACATACACACATTCAAACACATACACACATACAAACACACGCACACATATACAGAGAGAGAGAGAGAGAGGAGATAGAGAGAGAGAGAGAGAGAGAGAGACATACATGCATACATACAATTTTATTATTAGGTGGGTCTGGTTTTCTATGCTTCACAATTTTTTATTTTTTATTTTACTTATTCATTTATCACTCGCATTTCGTATGAGTTGTAAGTGTTCGACTATTGCAAATAAAAGCTTATAAAGGCTTGTTCGAGGTACTTGCGTATTCCAAACAATAAATCGTAGGAACCAAAGGATGCAGCGTGACGATTCCGTTTAAACGAAGTTGATTTAAATTTAATAATAATAGTTTAAGTTCAATAATTTAGTTAATAATTTAGGTAATAATTTAATAATTTAATATTTTAAAATAATTTAATAACTTAGTTAATAATTTAAGGTAATACTTTAAATGAAGTTCTCTAAGCTCTCTAGGATTACTAAATGTAGTTCGATTAAACGAAGTGATTTAAATTTTATAATACTAATTGAAGTTCAATAATTCAGTTAAAAACTTAAGAAAAGTATGTTGTTGTTGACTATTGGTAGGGTTTGACGTCGTTGATTTTAGGCTTTATGTAGTTATATTAACTACAGTATACTGTTGCTTAGCTTATCTCTTCCTCTTACGTTTACTGAATAAAGTTCTACTACTAAACAAGTATTTCTTATTTTGTAGTTTTATTATCAAACCCATGATACTATAGACCAATCAAGTAAAAAAACAAACACACAGAAATTAAAGTCAAATAAAATATCAAGCAAACACTAACATACATAATAATAATTATATATATATATATATATATATATATATATATAGAGAGAGAGAGAGAGAGAGAGAGAGAGAGAGAGAGAGAGAGAGAGAGAGCGTGCCATTAGTAAAGATATCTTTATGATGACATCAGCTAGGTGTCACGCAACAATACCAAAATATACATAAATTGGAGTTAATCTTTACGTATAAGTCTATGACACTCAATCTAAACGTATATAACTATATCTATTCTTATAATGCATATTAACTGCACATCTTAGCAATATTTCCATTGAAATATACATAAATGAAATATTATAAAATTATCACCATGTTCGATTAATATCTTAAACGCATTAAAATTATCAAGTCCATAAATCACTTAATCGACCATATTTCGTGAACAAATTAACATCATTATATTCTCCAATATTTTCTCTAATTACTAGAACATATTCAGGCTTACTGTAACAGTAGTTCAGCTGGTGCGTCTGGATAACTTTATAACTTTTTTCAGTCATTATACTCCTATCTTTATCAACAATCAAGCGGAAGAGAACAGGGGACAAGAATTCGCTGCCACTAAAAAGATTATAAATAAATATCAGATATGGTTACCATATCTAACAAATTATTTAAATGATGTTCTCTAAGATCTCTAGGAAGACTAAATGTAGTTTGATTTATATAAAGTTGTATTAAATTTAACAATAAAATATCTAAGTTCGATTTAAATGAAGCAGGAAAGATGTAGATGTGTTTAATTGGAATGCACTCGAGACTGTTGACATTAGAGTCGAATGAACATCAAGGATTGACTGGAGCACAAATATTCTTCCAGGTCCTGATTGTGCGAGACTTTCAGTCAAGCTCTGGAGGATCTAAGTTGAGCGTGGAAGAGTGGAGTAGTTTGTGGTAGAACTGCAACAACAACAAAATTAACAACAACATCAGCAATAATATCAGCAAGAACATAATAACAGCAGCAACAACATCAACAACAGCAGCAACAATATCATCAGCAACAACAACAGCATCAGCAACAACAATAGCAACACCAATATTACCAACAAAAGCAACAACAAAACAATAGCAGCAACAACTTCAACAACAACACCAGCAACAGCAGCAACAACAACAAAAACGACGACGACGGCGACTATAAGTATAATTCAGAGTTCTAGTGTTATCAATGACAACATCGAGCAATATTGAGTCTAATCAAATCAGAGGAGCTAAAAGAATGGCACATTAACGAGGCAAAATCCCTAAAATACTAAAATTATAGAAAAATTAAATACACAAACATACAACAGTCGAGTGTACACAACAACAACATACAACAGTCCAGTGCACACGACAACAACATACAACAGTCCAGTGCAAACACTCAGGCTAACATGTGCGTATTTGATTAGGCGCAAAAAACTACATGTATATGTTATTTTGTAATAATTTTGTGAAAAATTATAGGCTAGTAATTACAGTTGAGGATGTTTGAGATTAAAGACGTTTAAAACTCTCCTACGAAACATTGAATACAATGTTAAATATGGATTTAACGTTGAATGCTTCAATGACATTCAAGCTTCTGACGAAGCTTGAATGGCTTCTCTTCGAGACGCAGATCAGGTGTACAGGTGTAACCTGAAAGATGAATGTTCGAGATTTTACTCTCTGATCAGCTCTACCGGGAATTGATCTCAGGACCTTAATAACGGCATTTAAAACTTCATAATGTTACCCAACGCGCACATACAGTTAGACACCGAGGCGTTCTTTCTTCCGAAACACTTAATAACACGTTGTAGTGTGTTTAACGTCAAGGTTCAGAAGCACAAGGCTTCTCTTCAAGACGACTCGATCTACCGTCACAAAGATTAAGGTAACAAAAAATAAGTAAGTTACTGTAGTCTATAATAATAGAGCATATTTATAGAAATTTATTGTATGAATTGGTGACTAAAAACGGGTGTTTATTAAACATAATGAAGACCTAATAATATACAGAATGAATATCCAATATTGATTACATAATGAATATCCAATTAAGAAATTAATTGGATATTGCTTCATTCCATCAAAACCTGACAATTGCTCATAGCTGTAATGTGTCTTTACGTTATCGTTCAGAAATGTAGGGAATATTCACAAAATGTCTAGAGAATAATTTAACGCTTCACTACACTAGAGTCACTGATCTCTACACAGAGTTTTTCGTAGAAGATGATGTTGCATTAACAGAGAGTGAAGTACTAAATACAACTGCTTCAGTACCTGCACTGCAAACAATGAAGGCAATTACTGCCAGAGTACGTGCAGCCTCTCAGTGATACGCCGATGATACAACACTAATGCTAAATTATACGCATCAATTTAATGCGCATATGAGCAATTTTCTGCATTTCTGTCCGCAGAAGCGTTTGATAGTGAATTAGAAATATACGGCAGAATTAATCCCATGAAGGCCAGTGGCTGGTCCTTTGGTTCATTATCTGGCTGATAGTACGACAACCCGAGATTCGAAATGATACAGCGTGATTTGGTGAAATTGTGTAAATTCAGTTAAGCTCCATTAAGACGATCTTTGCGATGTTTGATTCAATTATTGAACGATGCATAAATATATAATGTGCTAGTGGGATACAGAGAGAGAGAGAGAGAGAGAGAGAGAGAGAGAGAGAGAGAGAGAGAGAGAGAGAGAGAGAGAGAGAGAGAGAGAGAGAGAGAGAGAGAGATAAAGAGAGAGAGATAGAGAGAGAGAGATAGAGCCATACAGATAAGCAGACAGACAAACAGAAACAGACATACACAGCAGAGAATGAGAGAGTTTGTTCGTAGATCACGGTGTACATCTCTCTCTCTCTCTCTCTCTCTCTCTCTCTCTCTTTAATAAAACATTTAGTTCTGTGGAAGAAAATAAAAATAATAACCTTCGACAATTTCCATAACAGTGTCATGATCGGTGATCGGTCCTAGAGACTGATTTATAGGTTCCTGGCAGGTCATAATTAATCCTTTCAAGAAAATCATATCTTTGCTATCGATAGCGCCATTAGGCAGCAATCTCCGATACAAGATCAACCTTCCATGGGCCCCAGGGGATATCCATCATTTCTTGGCTGACCTGGGTTTTGAATCCAGACCACTGTATCCGAATCGAACACTCTAACGACTACTGTTGTCTAATCTTTGGACTGATTTTCTGGATTTTGGTATTTGCACCGTTTTGGACATTCTGTTTGCTTACCGGCTTGGATATATCTCAATAGTGCTCGATTGTTGTCATGGACGACAGTGTCACTCAAATTGAAAAAGGGCTTTTGTATTTAAAAGAAGTAGCCTACATGACAATATATTTTGTTTATTTCAAAAGTTAAGTCAATTTTTCTGCAAATTCAAACCATTAATAATTTTTATTTCAAAAAGTTATATAATGTTAAGTTTAAATTATGATAATGGTATTTGCTAAAGAGAAAATTGTGACATTTACTACATAAATATTTCAATGATAGACAATGTAAGCAATTAAAAGAGATGAGAGAGAGAGAGAGAGAGAGAGAGAGATGAGAGAGAGAGAGAGAGAGAGAGAGAGAGAGAGAGAGAGAGAGACAAAGACAGAGTGAGAGAGAGAGAGAAAGAAAGAGAGAGAGAAAGAAAGAGAGAGAGAGAGAGAGAGAGGTAGACTGAGTTCACTAATCCTTGCCGAAGGGTTATAATACTTAGTTTCTAAAAAGTTGTTCTATGAACCTGTTTCATAAAATAGATGAAAGAGTTTTCTCAAATCACTGTCATACTTACTAATAATCGACCTTGTCATTCCGGGAATCTGAGAGTTGAGAGAAAAAGAGGTGTTAAAATCACGTCATGGGTTGAGGTCAAGAAACGAGAAAATTTCTATAAATCCACAGATCTTACGTGTAGAATTGATCCAATACCGGTCAAGCAGATAAATGAAATTAAATAGCGACCTCTTCGCGTTATAATTTGACATTATGACCTCTTTTCTTTCTTTCAAAAATATTCCTATAATTTAAGACACGTCACTGAAATTGCAGGCAGGATTGGGATTGTTGTTGGATAAGGAGATATTTAGAGCTATTGATGGTTTACATAGGAACATTTAGGCCGATATTTAATTGCTACTGATGAACTGTGTGTGGTGTAAAGCCGTGTTAGTACATCGCCTGACGCGTCCCTCAGGTTCAAAAAAAGAGAAAAAATCGTAGAGACTCGCTGAGACTCGTAGAGACTCTTAGAGACTCGTAGAGACTCGTAGAGACACGGAGAGAGACTCGTAGAGACTCGTCGAGGCCCAGTACTGCCTACTGGCAGGTCCATGTTATATATCGCCTCCACTCTTCTCTGTCTTCCATATTCCTCTTCATCTCCACGTATGAGTGGGTCTTTAAATTAGCTAACATACCTAATCTCGGCCTGCCCCTGCCTCTTTTTCCTTACATTCTACCTTCTATGACCTCTTTTAATAGACTTTACCCCATTAGAATGTGTCCTATTCAACTCTTCTTCCTATTTTTAATAATCAATTAATAATTAATTCTTAATATTTATTTTATCAATCTCTCTTTTCTCTCAGTGCACTGCTAAGTGGCAGGCTCAAGGTACATATTCATACTCAAAGTCTGTTTTCTCGCTCTATAAGAGCACTCCTTAGATCAACAAGTTAATCCCTTCACAAAGTCTATGCCTTATCCATACCTTCTGTTGCCTATAGTTTGGGAAGATTGTGGCTTCTCAGGTGGTTTCCCGTTGCCTTTCTCAATTTAATCAATAGTAACAGACTAATTGATCTCTCACTATTCAGCTACTAATCAGTAAATAAATGATTGAATAGACTCAGAGGGAATCCTACTGTAGCACCACGCTAGGTACTGTTTGACACACTGTGTTCTTGAGAATTTTTTTAAAAATTTTATTTCATTTGAGTGTTTGTTTCTGTTTGCATTTATTAGCGATTTGGTGTTGCTGATGCTGAGGTATTGCCTGAAGGCCGATGAACTCTATCGTCCAATAGGACTACAAAGTCCCGCTTGCAGATTAACTTCCGCCACTCGATCAGTTCTTATTACCGCTCCTCTATCTTCTGCCTCAATCCACTTCCGGTCCGGCCATCTTTGTTCCTGGCAATTCCTCCTGTCTTATTTCTCGTCAGCTCCTATATTCTTTTACTCCCCTTCCTGATAGTTTAAGATGCTAACATTGAGGTTTTAAATTAGATTTTGTTGGGTTGATGAACAATTATAAGAAAATGTGCATTTAGAGCGATGAATACATTAGTAAAGTTAAAATATTCCCGTCACTTTTCTAATTCAAAGTAAATCTAATTTCACGTATGTGCGATTTTGAAGATTATAAAAAGTTCTGCAGATATTTACTCAAGCAAGGAGAGATTTTTCTGTATTTTTTTATTTTTTACAGTTTCACTTTATTCTTTTTAAAATCCATTACAACTGTTTACTGTTTTTGACAGTGTGATTGCTTAATTAATTTTTGGGTTTCATGACACAAGATACAGAATAATCTTGACTTTCATTGATGGTAATTTTAAGACTAGGTTTAATTGAATTAAATATTAACTAAGTTTTCTATTGCTACAGAGGCCGCAGAGCAAGGATGATGTCAGTCCTTGACATCATCCTTTCGTAAGGAAACGGACGTTAAACCTTAATTATTATTATTGTTACTCTATTACCTTAGAAGCCGCAGAATACTGCCTCACCGAGTCGTTCAAGGCGACGTGCCCTGAGGGGGAAGTCATACTGATGGACAGGGCTCTGTTCGGCCGCATGGGCCTGGGACGCTGCGCCACTCGTAACTACGGCTACATGGGCTGTTCGGCCGATGTGCTGCCCCGCCTGGACGCCGTGTGCTCGGGCAGGCAAGAGTGCGAGCTCTCCGTGTCTGATCCTGCCTTAGTCAGGACCCGGCCCTGCCCAGGGGACTTCACCTCCTACCTCGAGGCCTCGTTTCACTGCGTGAAAGGTTCGATTAGTAGCAGTGGTTAAAGTGATAATGCATTATAGTGAAATGATCGACTATGTTGATATATGTCACTTGTAATACCACATGTTTAAACCGTTAGGCAATTTAGACCATTTTCCGTATAACCAGTCCAGTGAATGTCCGAGATTGTACTTTCACTTCAGCGCGGCTGGGATTCGCACCCACGAGAGTTCAATTCCTCTCAGGATTTGTCATTTAAAAGTTTATGACGTTACCCCTAAGCTAATAAGACATTCAATTTGGTTAAAGTGGGGGGAATGCAGGAAACTGCTTTCCTCTAGTTCTCATTTCTTTTGAGGTGCGTTCCCCTGCTTGGGGATACTAATAGTAGATACTAGTAGATCTGTAGCCCATAGTAGATACTAATAGATCTGTAAATAAATTACTGGGGGCCCGATAAATTCTGACCATTCCCCTAGCTCTTAATTTCCACTTTAACCTCTGATTAAAGCTGACCTACACTAAGCTTTCAACCAAATTCATAGCAAATGAATGACGTAAAATATGTGATCCAGTATCAAGCGGGAACGCAGGGTAACTCAGTTTCACTTCTCTCTAAGTGCATTTCCCAGATAGGGGTCCATATTGGATATAATAAGGGTTCTAGTCGAATTAGGGTGGGAGGCTAAAATATAGTAAGATATAATATATAAAATTTAGTAAAATAAAATCTTTTATTAATTGATAATTAATTAATTTAAATTTATTAGTCTGTATTATGTAGTCTTTTTCACAACCATGCTAGCAAACCATACTAGCAAACGTTTACATTAAATATATCTATTTACATTGATATGGAATATTTCAGCGCTAACGCTTGACAGCCAAAACTGTGGGACGAATAAACACCACAACATTTTCGATAACCAGGGCTATATAATAGGCCCGCCAGGCTTAGAGCCTACCACGGCGGCAATCTCGCACTGCCTGCTAGTGTTCAGCCTGCTGCCCGGTCAGCGCCTCAACCTCTCTCTCTACGATCTCGACGCCTGCCCGCCGCCCGGGCATGCCCGGGCAGACCAATCGGGAGCGTCCAAGGGCCCGGAGTGCCTCGAGACTGACCGGCGGGCGAACAGGGGCTGCTTCCGCCTGATCGAGCCTACGATCGGTGACAACGCTACGACGTTCTGCAGCGGAGGACTTCAACGAGATAGGAGGATTCTCTCGTCTACTCACGTCGTTCATCTGCAGCTGCTCGGGTCTGGAAGAATTCACTCTACCAATCAAGTGCGCCAGCAGCAACAACTTGTCAAATACATCGCCAGGTTTGATGGTACGTTTACGACTCCAATTGTAATAATAATAATAATAATAATATATAATATATAATAGGCCCACCAGGCTTAGAGCCCAACACGGTGGCACTCTCGCACTGCCTGCTAGTGTTCAGCCTGCTGCCGGGTCAGCGCCTCAACCTTTTAATGTAACGTAATGTTTGCACTAACTAGTAAGTTAGTGCAAACATTACGTGTTGATAGTAGTAGTACATGTAATTGCAGCCATGTGGTCTGATTGTGAATTAGTTTTACGTAGAAAGGAAATAATCATACTTGGCGTATCAGTCATAAATAAGTAAGCCTAAATACGCGAAACATTTGAAATATATTAGAAACATTAAAATAAGACTGATTTGACGCTACACTGCACAATCGGGTGTATCATTTTTCCTGATTTTGAGCCAAATTTCAGGGATAACTAGAGACTTCTGGCAGCCGATTTGGTGAAAAGTCTCACTCGCGATGTTTTTCTACTCACACAACGCTTTCACCTGTTTTCATGCTCACTCTTAAAGTGGCCATACACGATACGATTTATCTATACAGATAAATTGTACAATAAATCTGTATCGCCCACACACAGTCAAATTTATTGTACATACACTTATATATTTATTGTACAATTTATCTGTACAGATAAATTGTACAATAAATCTGAATCGCCCACACTCGGTCAAATTTATCTGTTCAGATAAATCTGTACAGATACATCTGATCAGATAATTTGGCCACACACGGTCAAATTTAACTGTTCAGATATCTGAACAGTTATGCTAATTAGCTGTCAATCATATTAGTTCTTTAGCGATAGGCCGTACATAACACACACACACACACACACACACACACACACTCACACACACACAAAGATATATATATATATATATATATATATATATATATATATATATATATATATATACATGTATATATCGAAGTTTGGTTGGAGCCAGTGGCGAAGTCGGAATTATGACTCGAGCCAGTGGCGAAATCGATAAGATACTCGACCGCGGATCAGTAGGTGGGGGTTCAAATCCTGGGCTCGCCCGTCACTGACATCGCTTTCGAGTGAGGAAACTGACGTTAACCTTAACTTTTTTACCAGCTTTTATTATGTAAGGCCTTTACGTTATAAATAATAATTAATTTTTCTATACAACGTTATATAAATATTATAAATTATATAAATGATTTCAAAGTATATATATACATACATATAAAAATACGTATATATATATATATATATATACATATATATACAGTATATATATATATATATATATATATATATATATATATACACCGTATATATATACGTATGGGCCTATATATATATATATATATATGTATATATATACACGTGTTTGTATATATACATATATAATATATGACATAGGCTACATGAAATATATCCGGATCAATTATTGGACAGGTTTTCTATTTATAAGCAGTAGTAATCGAAATGGATCGAAAACGAAAGACGAGTGCATACGTTGTCTTATTAGCTAAATAATATCAGGAAGATCTAACTAATAATAGCACTTAATAGCATCGTATCTTGATAGTAATTATACATAAGTACCATAATCATCAAAATTACTATCAGCATCAACTTCATCATTATCATCATCATTTTCAAACATCATTATCATCATAATTATTGTAATCATCAACATCATCATCAACATCATCATCTACATCGTCATAATTTTAAGGAATAGTAAATTGAGAGAGAGAGAGAGAGGACGCCCAATTATATATAGACTCTTTTTTAATATGTAGGATCTGTTTATTGATCGTTCATTAAAGAGAGAGAATATAAAAGCGATGTAAAATAAGTGAATTATGTAAATAATTGATGTAAAATAAACGAATGTGATTAAATGCGCTTAATTTTGATATTGTTTGTTGAGATATTTATACTGCCGTACACATTTATTACAATTATTTTTTATAAACTTTAATTAGCTTATTGAAAGAGTTCAGTTTGGAAATTTAATTGTTATGATTAATTTTTATTATTACTAATACTTCTGCTTGTCAAAAGTAATGACATTGCATTATATAGGCATACTTTTATATTAATTAAACAACTCTACATCAATAAGCTTAGGCCGGCAAGCGCGCCAGAAGTCAATGTAGGCGGAGCAAGTCGACAAACTTATTGTACAATAAATTTGTTGATCGTCCACACACGATACGATTTAACTGTTCAGATATCTGAACAGTTAAATTGTATGGTTTTCCCGACAGTTTTGAAAACTGACACTCGTCAGTTATATTGTACAATATTGCCCACACACGGTCAGTTATATTGTACAATTTATTGTACCATTTATCTGTACAGATTTATCTGTACAGATTTATCTGTACAGATAAATCGTATCGTGTGTGGGCAGTCTTACGCTACCAAATCACAGGAAACACCACAAAGACTCAAATATTTTATTTATATAATTATTTTATATATTTATTCCATATTATATCCAATTTCCGATACTACAGGATACCTTTCAGCTGTTTGAAACCACTGATATGTTTTTAATTGCCCTTCTCTTCTGCATCACCGTAGCTTTTTTAACTCCCTCATTATATGCGTAATCTGCACTGCATTTACCTGGACCTGATAGGATTAACAACGAGTTAACGAGAGTTAACCATCTCTATATCGTTAGTAACCAGTGCTGAGCTCCCCGAGAATCAGCTAAAAATCAAAGTTAACCACAAACGTTCCTGGAGCCAGTGACTCATTACTGGTACTAACCAGTCATGCCTTCCTGATACAACCCTAGCATGGTTATCTACATCCATTGCTCATTAACCAATCACACCTCTCTGATACAACCCTAACGTGGTTATCTACATCTGCTATGCGCATTCTTGCTTATTAATAGTTAGCATTTGATATTTAAGTTAATCAGGCGAGTTTGACTTGAGGATACCGTCTAGTGACGTGTTACACTCAACACCTGCACTCGTGTATTACTGATTTAGCGTAGAGCTGCTGGGATAATGAGCAATGAAACGACTACGAGTCTAACAACTGAACTGTCACAACTTATGACATTAACTTATTTCCAGCACCTAAAGGACGCGATGAAACAATAATTCTGCTTCAATAAAACCTGCAGCAAATAGTTCCAAGCGGTCACAACGCCTTATTTTAATGTGTACATTTAAATTGTACCATGTTATGACACATTTTTATCTTGTCTTAGTTCGCACTACCTTAGTTAAAGTAACCATTACTTCCTGATTTGAATTTTCATGTATATTCTTTCCAGTTCAGCTTGAGTCGCCCAAATTACGATTGTACAAATACGTGTATAAATACATGAATACATGTATTATAGATATTAAATTCATTATATAAGTATAAATACATGTTGATTGATTGATTTATTAACAGTTATAGGCTGTCGGGAGAATATTAAACCTCCAATCGGAGCACACGTTAGATACGGCCTTGAACTTGCAGCTATAGTTTGCAACCAATCAGGAGAGTCTTATCAAATCAAATGTCAGGGAGGTGTTTGGCAAGGTCAAATCAGAAACTGCACCCCTCTAGGTAACAATTAATAATCAATAATAATAATAATAATCAATCATCTAGATATCAATCATCTAGATATCAATCATCTAGATATCAATCAATCATTTAGATATCAATCAATCATTTAGATATCAATCAATCATCTAGATATCAATCAATCATCTAGATATCAATCATTCATCTAGATATCAATCAATCATTTAGATATCAATCAATCATTTAGATATCAATCAATCATCTTGATAACAATCATTCGAAGTAATAATCAATCAATCAATCAATCAGGCAACTTTATCTAAAACTATCTAAGTACATGTCAATTTTTAGTGACGTTGAAAGGAAACGGAATTTTTAAAATAAAGAAAAGTACAAATACAGTGGTTAAAAGACTTGTCAAACAATTGTTTGATTGACTTATAGAA
>CAJHZI010000348.1:0-110000 GCA_905160935.1 Enchytraeus crypticus | reverse complement strand
CAGTCTAATCCTAGACTCGGCGTTTCGTAACGGCTACCCGGGCAGCATGATCACGATCCACGAGTGCCCCGCCTGCACGGAGCTGGCTAACCAGGCCGAGGAGGCGAGGAACGGTGGAGCGATCTACCTGTGCAGGTCAGGCGCCAGCGTGTCGAGGTCCGCCTCGGGGCGGTCGGCTAACAGGGAGTGCGTGGATGACTTCAGGCGGGTGTTCGGCGCTGTACAATCCCCGCCGCCGATGGAGGGTTCGTCGGGTGGGATAGAAGCTTGGAGGAGAAATAGGTATAATAGAGCCAGCATGCCGAAGGCTGCGAGTCTCAGGTGGAAGAAGAGAAGAAAGTAGAGGGTGTCTCTGTGGTGATGGAATATAGATATATAATAAGAGATTTCGTGACACGTGAATTAGAGGTTTAGATGTAAACGTAATGTCTCTCTTTGGTGATGGAATCAATCAATCAATCAATAGGGATTTAATGTGCGGGGTTCCTGCAGTAAGGCAATGTCAGGGACGTCTCTTGCGGACTCTACGCAAACAGGCGCCAAAGCACCACACGATGACGACTGAGTACACAGAGACCACAAGAGAAAGCGAGATCAAAGCAGTGCAATAAGAGATTGATTTGGTGACATGTGAATTAGAGGTTTAGATTTAAACGTAATGTTCTGAGTTCAATTACGATCTTGTTAGTGATTTGTGAAATTAATATATTATTAACAATATATATTTATATTTATTCACATGTATATATTAATATATTATAGTAATATATTATTATTGGCTGGATCCAGTTGCGACATCGGTAAGATATTCGACCGCAGATCAGTATGTGCGGGCTCGCTCGTCACTGACATCGCTTTCGAGTGAAGAAACTGACGTTAGCCTTAGCTTTACCTTAGCCTGATAGAATACGTTTTATTTGTACATTTAAAACATTGCAGGAAAAAACTAGCAATGCGGTATTGTTAAACGTTACCCATTGGAAAGCATTTAATGCTTTGCAAGTGCTTGATAACCACTTGACTTTTAAAGGTAGTAAGTGGCATTGAATACAGCACTGGCTCTTATTTTCACCTTTTTCTTTACTATGAACATTCAGTAAGTTTAGTATTTCATTTGTTTATTACCATGGGAATACATGACAACCTCGTAGAAACTTCTCAGCAATGCAATTAATTAACAGAAATATAATTAGGCGACATGACAAATGACCCGCTATCTCACTCTACTCTTTATCTAATCTAGATGATATCGCGCACTGTTTTAGTGTTCTGATAATAGACAGGTTGAAGATGTTACTCTATTCGTATAATATTTGGGCCAAGAATACATTTGCACTTAACAAATAGCATAGTTACATTGATTAACAAAATGGTAACATTATAAAGTGGTAACATGATAGCATGGTGACATGGTAACATGGTAAAGTAGTAACAAAATGGTAACATGAACATTACTCTATCCAGCAATTTTTAGCCTGAAATTTGAAGACTGCGCAGTGGCTTTTATTTGCATTCTTCTGTATCTCTGTCAATTGTTTGCAAACATGTGCAGTTTCCGTCAGGTCAGTTATAATACATTTTAGTCTACCGATATTAATGCTGTCTTAACATTATTATTAGAAAGACTGAGAGAGAGAGATGAAAAAGAAAAGGATATAAAAGCTAAAATCTGGTAAAGCAGGTTAACGTCAGTTTCCTCACTCGAAAGCAATGTCAGTGACGGGAAAAACCCAGGATTTGAACCCCGCTTATATTAATCCGCGGTCGAGTGCCTTGCCGACTATATAGAGATTGAGAGAGAGAGAGAGAGAGAGACAGAGAGAGAGAGAGAGAGAAAAGAGAAGGAAGGAGATAGACAGTCAGAGAGATGCAACTGCTAGCCACCTATTAATTTTGAGTCCTATGAGTCCTCAGCTACTGGTCAAGGTTTGGGGTTTGTGTTTAGAATTTGTTTTCCTGTGGATTGACCAGGGTTTGAACGACTGACCCTTCAATCAGCTAATCTCACGTCTCTAACCACTCGACCACAGAACAACTAATGGGGTCAGGCAGCCGATTCGTTGGTTTGTTTTATTTTAATATTTAATGTTAATGATATTTTGAACCTAGGCTCCAGAGTTTGCCACAGAATTTTAAACGAATGAAAAAGTCTCAAATAGGGAATTGGCTGGTGGTGTGTTGTTGGACAGAGGGGACTTGAGACAGTCTATTAGTATTCTGAGTCTAATTAAAATGGGATTCCAGGGAAGATGATGATGATGATGATGATGTTTTTAACGATACATTGATGCATTGAACTATCATTACCATTGGACATTCAGAATGTTTAAAAGCGTAGGGGTAAGGTCAAGAAGTTTTGAATGACAGATCCTGAGGTGAATTGAACCCTCGTGGGTTCGAATCTCAGCCGCGCTGATCGGAGAGTAAATTCTCGGACATTCACTGGACTGGTTATAATGAAAATTGACTAAATTACTAACTGACTACTAATAATTGACTAACGGTTTAAGTATTTGGTATTAAAAGTGATAGATATTAACACAGTTGATCATTTCACTATAATGCGTGTTTACTTTACTTTTTACTTTTACCGGCTATGCGTGCACCAGACATAGACTGGTCTGTTCTTGTTGTTGTTGATAGCGTGTTTAACGCCCTGTTCAGAAACTTCTCTTCAAGACGTTTATCGCGGACAGATTGTAACAGCGTTACTATGAGGATGTACAAGTCTACAAACAGATCATATCATGTCTCAGTTATCATGTTTTGGT
Source organism: Enchytraeus crypticus (assembly GCA_905160935.1). Taxonomy (NCBI): domain Eukaryota; kingdom Metazoa; phylum Annelida; class Clitellata; order Enchytraeida; family Enchytraeidae; genus Enchytraeus; species Enchytraeus crypticus. Next base: position 107,229 of record CAJHZI010000348.1, on the reverse strand, counting down.
TCTTCAGATATGATTTATCTGTACATGTAGAGCTGCTTAACTCACTGAGACACTTCTGAGATAGAACAAGATAGTACGACATCAATTTTGTCGGGATGTCGCGGAATTTTACGTCCGGGGGATATTGATGCCTTTTTAATGCACAGTAATTAGACTTCCACATAACATGGCTTAGTTCTAATGTAACATGATGCTTATGCAATGGTGATTATAATACCATTTAGGCTTCACACAGGTTAGGACGCCGTGTTGTGTCCGGGTTGTTTGAAGAATAGACCAACCGGTGACTGCACGTGTCGTAGAAGGTGACTAATGCACTAAGATCCAAACCAATGTCAGAAAGGGCATTCGGTTGGTGGTGAGCGACTAGGCTCCAGAAATAGCCACAAAATCTGCTAAAACGAATAGAAGAGATTTTGATATGGTATGGGACAAGAGGAGTGGAAATGGTCCATGCGTATCCCGACACTAGTTAAACTGGGATTAAAGGGAAGATGATGATGCTGATGATGATGATGATTATGATGGCATGTTAGATGCAATCACTCAATCCGTTTTTTAGTTAATCTTTACTAGCCACAGAGTAGAGGAAAGTCTGAGCTGTATCTCAGGGAGAATTGCTTCCAGTAACAATAGATAAAGGTGTAAAGTACATTAGATCACCTTTGCTATATTAGTAGCATTTAAGAATGAAATATAAATGTATCAGGAATCTGCATTTTTTTCTCTCTCTTTCTTTCTCTCTTTCTCTCTTTCTCTCTTTCTTTCTTTCTCTCTCTCTCTCTCTCTCTCTCTCTCTCTCTCTCTCTGTATCTTTCTCTAATAGGCCTACTTGCCAATCGTCAATTTTAATATAAATGTACAAACGGCAGGCCTTCACGCTAGTTAAATATTATAAAAATGTTTTGTGAATTGAATAGTTAATTTATTCCACGGAAAAGCTCAAAGATCTCATCTTATTTAATCTAAACCAAGCTTAAGAAGTAGAAATGTTTTCTCTGAGGTGATTACTCAATAGCTTCATCAGCGTTTAACTCTTTACAGTTGCACACAGTGCTCGGCTGGTCTATTCTTCAGCTACCCTCACATTTGACGAGTAACATGAAAAAGATTATAATATTCCGGAGATATTTTAAATAGGATATTAAGTAGAATTTAACGCCACATAATTTTATTATTTTTTAATTTTATTTTTCTCCTCAGCACATTTCTTTTGCAGATTTGGTCTGGGTGAATTGATTTGTAGTGATGTGTGTGATGTGGGGACGTCCCTGACATCATCCTTGGATGAGTAAACGGACGTTAAACCTTAATTATTATTATTAATTTAATACGGAGTTATCACAGCCTATAACCACATAGGTTCTAGGCCCTAACTACTTCTTCCTGATTGAGATAAAAGAAGAAGGACTGTGAGCTTGTTAGGTGCAATAGGCTGGACATCGTCACTTAACCTGTATAAATAGAGAGGTAGCGTTGCTTTAACTACCGTATCATGAAAACAGTTGACTTCTAATAAACATTCCTTGTATTACATGTAATTGCATTCGAGTATACATAACCAAACCAATTAGATTTTCGATTTAAGAATTATTTACCTCATTCCATATACATTTAACAGCGGTACTTACTGAATAGGGTACTGAATAAGTAATTAGTTGTAGAGTAAAGAAGCAGTACTTACAGAGTAAAGAAGGAGTACTTATAGAGTAGAGTATAAGTATTTATAGAGTAAAGAAGGAGTACTTATAGAGATAAGTATCAGTACTTATAGAGTAAAGAAGCAGTACTTATAGAGTAAAGAACCAGTACTTATAGAGTAAAGTATCAGTACTTATAGAGTAAAGAAGCAGTACTTATAGAGTAAAGAACCAGTACTTATAGAGTAAAGTATCAGTACTTATAGAGTAAAGAAGCAGTACTTATAGAGTAAAGAAGCAGTACTTATAGAGTAAAGTATCAGTACTTATAGAGTAAAGAAGCAGTACTTATAGAGTAAAGAAGCAGTACTTATAGAGTAAAGTATCAGTACTTATAGAGTAAAGAAGCAGTACTTATAGAGTAAAGAAGCAGTACTTGCGGCGATGTCTAACTCTAAAGTGGCTCCACTGATTATCGTGGATCAGGTGCAACCAATAAATGTTTTGTCAGGTTAAATATTTTTATCATATTTACTTCGTTATAATTGATTGCTAATTAATCGATTGTTCATTAATTGATTTGCTAATATATTTATTGTTAACTGTTATTCTTGGACTGCTTACTTAGCTGTGTCGGTAACTTCCTTACCTTGCTTGCAGTTGCTCTGTGGTTCGAAGCTCATTCAAGTCGTCTGTGACATCGCCGTAGATACGAAATTAGATCTCTAATTATATATTCTATTTAAAACTTTTTTATCCTTGTAATAAAATTCAATACTTCATAAGCGTCGCATACATACTGGGCATTAGCTGTAAAAAGTATTAAATTTTAAAACTAATGCAGAAATGATGTATTATTATACTAGTACGCCTGTAATTCTATAAGAAGTTATTGCTTTATTTTTCATATCTGATCTTTGACAGCAAGTCACTTTTGGAACATTTTTAAAATATGAATTTTGCCTACAATTTCCCTAACCATTTATCTGATTTTCCAGTTCCGGTTGGTAATCTATACGATTAAAAATCAATTTACCTAAGTATTGATTAACTCGGTAGAGCCTTAATAGTAATGATCGAGATATAACAGCGAAATCCGTGTCAATTCCAGATACAATTTACTGTTTTTTGCATACAGAGTCGTTTGGCGTATAAATATGTGTGTCGAAGACATAAAAGGCTAATGTTAACGTCAGTTTCCTACTATACATACAATATTTGCACCAATAAGGAGCCACTGAGCATGTAACAAGCATAAGAAGTTACAGAAACTGTATTACAAAGTCGCTGATACATCACAATAAACTTCTTAAGTGATTAATTGAAGATATGTTTGAATAGCGGGCCTGAAATAAGTAATTAATTATTAGGTTAATAATTTAAAAGTGCTTGTTCAAATATAATCTTTATGAATATTATTCGCCGTCTGGATTTTGTTTCAATAGTGCTCGATGTTGTCGTTCATGACTGCAGCACTCTAATTACTGTTGTTGTTTATATTGTTGAATATTTCAGATAAATTGGTCGAAATATATCAGAAGGAAGAGAAGAAGTTACCCGAATTTTTGAACATAAGTTCAGCAAACTGTCCCACTAAATTTGAATTTCTTCTAACAGCCGGGGGCGTGGCCTTGCAATACGTCACACCATGTGAGTGACAGCTCCATTGCTCATTAATATACATGTTTGAGCCGGTGTCATTACTCATTAATATACATGTTTGAGCCGGTGTCATTACTCATTAATATTCATGTTTGAGCCAGTGTCATTACTCATTAATATTCAGGTTTGAGCTGGTGTCATTACTCATTAATATTCATATTAAAGACAATGTCATTACTCATTAATATTCATATTAAAGACAATGTCATTACTCATTAATATTCATATTAAAGACAATGTCATTACTCATTAATATTCATATTAAAGACAATGTCATTACTCATTAATATTCATATTAAAGACAATGTCATTACTCATTAATATTCATATTAAAGACAATGTCATTACTCATTAATATTCATATTAGAGCTAGCGTCGTCACTCATTAATATTCATGTTTGAGCCGGCGTCATTACTCATTAATATTCAGGTTTGAGACAGTGTCATTACTCATTAATATTCAGGTTTGAGACAGTGTCATTACTCATTAATATTCAGGCTTGAGCCAGTGGCATGACTCGATAATATTCATATTATGGGTAAACAGGACAGTGTTCTCAGGGAATGACGCCTCTGCCCAGTAAATGTTATTCGAAGCTGACGAAGGCAAAGGGGGCCCACCTCATCATAAGCAGAATCCCCAAGAGTATTGGTATATAACAAGAATATTGAGTTTTACTAGATAATTTAAAGTTTTTTTCATAAATACATGTAGACATGAAAAAAACGCGAAAGACAGAGAAGAGTGGAGGCGATATCTATCATGGACCTGCCAGTAGGCAGTGCACTAAGAGAGATTCATGTTGCCTGTGTAACATCACATTACATGCGTAACATTATATTATCTGTGTAACATCACATTACATGAGTAACATCACATTACATGTGTAACATCACATTACATGCATAACATTATATTATCTATGTAACATCATATTGCATGTGTAACATCACATTACACGAGTAACATCACATTACATGTGTAACATCACATTACATGTGTAACATCACATTATCTGTGTAACATCACATTACATGAGTAACATCACATTACATGTGTAACATCACATTATATGTGTAACATCACATTATATGTGTAACATCACATTACATGTGTAACATCACATTACATGTGTAACATCACATTACATGTGTAACATCACATTACATGTGTAACATCACATTACATGTGTAACATCACATTACATGTGTAATATCACATTACATGTGTAACATCACATTATATGTGTAGCATCAATTACTTGTGTTGCATCGCATGCTTATGATCACGTCAATTATAGAATAACAAATAATAAAATGAAACTAGGTATGGGAAATAAATATACTTTAATTAAATAATATACTAGAGATATAAAACAAATAGACAATAAATATAATCTAGCACAGAGTGATGTTTATGATCTTGCCCATGACCGGTATCAGTGGAGACAGAAGGTAAAGGAGGCTGCTCTGCTGTCCACAAAGTGACGTCACGCAGAGAAAGAAGAAGAAGAACATCACATTACACGTGTAGCATCACATTATATGTGTAACTTAATATTACATGTGTAACATTACATTACACGTGTAGCATCACATTATATGTGTAACTTAATATTACATGTGTAACATTACATTACACGTGTAGCATCACATTATATGTGTAACTTAATATTACATGTGTAACATTACATTACACGTATAGCATCACACTATCTGTTAACACGCAGGTTTTGGGCTCATCACCAGATACGACATCTACAACAAGGATGGTGTTAAGATGCTGTCGTGCGCTCCTGGTAAACACTCTTAACGTTTAATTGATTAGTCTATCTTTTAAGCAAAATCATATAAAATAAATAAAAAGCTAAAAGTTGATAAAGCTAAGGTTAACGTCAGTTTCATCACTCGAAAGCGATATCAGTGACCGGCGAGCCCAGGATTTGAACCCCGCACATACTGATCCGCAGTCCAGTAATTTACTGATTTTTTCACTGGCTTCAGCCAAATGTCTCAATAGCGTAGAGTAACTTCATAAAGTTTCAATGACAGATCCTGAGGGAATTGAACTCTCGCGGGTTCGAATCCCAGCTGCGCTGATGTGAGAGTAAAATCTCTAATATTCACTGGACTGGTTACACGGAATATGGTCTAACTTGGCTAACGGTTTACACATGTGGTATTGAAACTTCTGCTATCGACATGCTATACCATGGGTCGCAATAGAAACATACTAGGTCTACCAGTTAGAGAAAACTTGAAATCCTTACAAAGTGAGTTTCGCTAAAACACATTACAATATGTAATTATAGAAAATTCAACAGAATAGTTTCTTGCTTTAACAACTGTCTCAAGATAAAATTGTACGAGTTACCACATTTAAAGCTAAAATAAAGTTTAACGTCAGTTTCCATCTCGATAGCATGTCAGTGACCGGTAGTGTACTGGATTTGAACCCTACACGTACTGATCCGCTGTCGAATAACTTGCCAAAAGGCCACCGGCTCAACCCAAAACTGTACAGTCTCTCTTTCTCTCTATAAGTTCACTGCCTAATGGCAGGTCCATGGTATATAACGCTTCCACTATTCCCTACCTTCCGTTTTCCTCTTCATGTCCACATATGAGTGGATCTTTAAATCATCTATAACATTCCTTTTGATATACCATTATTCTTGGGGGATGCTGCTTGCGAACAGGTGGACACCTTATGCCTTCGTCAGCTTCGATTAACATGTACTGGGCAGGGGCGTCATTCCCTGAGAAATCAATCCTGTTTACCCAACCGTATAATAATTATGTTGAATATTTGTATTATCTAATATTTGTAGAATGATACATAGTTTGACTTTTACAGTTTTACAGTTTTGAATGTCTCAATAGTGTAGGGGTAACGTCATGAACTGTTAAATTACAGATCCTGAGGTGAATTGAACCCTAGTGGGTTCGAATCCCAGGCGCGCTGATATGAGAGTAAAATCTCGGACATTCACTGGACTGGCTATACGGAAAATGGTCTAAATTGCCTAACGGTTTAAACATGTGGTGTTAAAAGTGATAGATATCAACATGGTTGATCATTTCACTATAGTGCGTGTTTACTTTTGTTGATTTTTTAGTGTTCTGTGACCTGGGTTTTGTGATGTCAGGGAAGATTGAAGCCGAGGTAACTACATGTATACTCTGTGTTGTTTTGGGCTATCAGCTGCTCACTATCAAAACACACTGAAAATCTACTCTACACATTTTCCTCTAGTTCACGCCAACATAGACTTTTTCTGCGTTTTGTTGATATGTTTGTTCGAAATTTTCACTAGGAATATAAATACATTTTAATTGATTTATTTCAATGGACTGTAATGTAATATTCCTGATTATATAAAATATCATTAAAAGAGTTAAATTACAGCGAATATTCAAGTTCTTTTATAAAATAATTAATTAGTATTTGATTTGATTTACTGATAAATGCTCTAATGTTCTTTTCAGCAATGCTTAAGAAAACAATCGAAAACAACAAGAAACCCTATTAGTAGGCTAAAGCATAAATTAAACGGTTGGTTAAGACATTGCCATTGCGATGATATGAGCTATCTATATTGTTGTTGTTGTTCTTGTTGTATTGGTAGATCGCTGGTGTGTTCCTTCAGAGCTAGAAAGAAGATGAAATTTAAAACTTTTAATTCGGACTTGCTAATAGGTCAAACTCTCAAGAGGGAAGACAATACTTTAGTATCGATATGTTGGTTAGCGGTTCTTTAATTGTTCATAGTCAATACTTCAATTGGAGTACCACTAGTACTATATTCAGTACAACTATTTGGGTACTACTAATACTATATTCAGTACAACTATTTGAGTACTACTAGTACTATATTCAGTACAACTATTTGAGTACTACTAGTACTATATTCAGTACAACTATTTGAGTACTACTAGTACTATATTCAGTACAACTATTTGAGTACTACTAGTACTATATTCAGTACAACTATTTGAGTACTACTAGTACTATATTCAGTACAACTATTTGAGTACTACTAGTACTATATTCAGTACAACTATTTGAGTACTACTAGTACTATATTCAGTACAACTATTTGAGTACTACTAGTACTATATTCAGTACAACTATTTGAGTACTACTAGTACTATATTCAGTACAACTATTTGAGTACTACTAGTACTATATTCAGTACAACTATTTGAGTACTACTAATACTATATTCAGTACAACTATTTAAGTACTACTAGTACTATATTCAGTACAACTATTTGAGTACTACTAGTACTATATTCAGTACAACTATTTGAGTACTACTAGTACTATATTCAGTACAACTATTTGAGTACCACTAGTGCGATTGGCAGTATTACTGCTATAGTACTAATATTACTATTATCGATACTACTAGTATTGTACTACTAATACTACGTAAGTACTACTAGTAGAGTACTACTAATACTACAGTCAGTACAACTAACATTTCATGTATATTTTAACAACGGCTAATATCTTCCATGTATCTAATATTTTGCACCGTTTTTGGACCTTCTCTTTTTTGCTCGCCGGCTTGATTTTGTCTCAATAGTGCTCGATGTTGTCATTGATGATTGTAGCACTCTAATTGTTGTTATGGTTATTATTATTCCATGTGCAGGAAGTCATGTACACAAAGAGACCGTTCTTTCTGATGGATTGTTGTGACAAAGGAATGCGTGTAGAGGCGCCACGTGGTTATCTGCTAGGATTCGTCACTTTTCGTCCGTCAGTATTGCATTCCTATAACTTCAATATTTGTTTTAAAATTGAGTTTTGTCTGTTAGTAAATAATCTATATTGTTACCAAAATAGTGTTTATTTTATAACGTTCTGCACAGTCGGCATAGCTTTGAAATAACGCAGACCTATTATCTAACTGTTAGCAGAGTTTAGAATATTTCCGTCAAATTTTTAGAGCCATAATTTTTTAAATTAATTTGAATTGATTAATTGACTTTTTTATTACCGGACCGGCACCGTTTAGGATCTTTTTCTTTTTCTTCAGCACATGTTTTTTTTCAGATCGTTTGGGTATGAGGAAACGGACGTTAAACCTTTATTATTATTATTATTATCGTAAGCGAGTTAATATAAATGTGCAAATCGGGATCTTTAAGATTAATGGTACCTCAAGTCAACAAATGCGATCTACACAAATCGGATCCACTACATAGAAGAAGATATAAAAGAAGTTTCTTAAGTTTATACGTGCAACTAAACATTCATCGCCGTTTATGAATTCACTTATAGTACATAATGGAAAAGATAAACCATCCTACAGCACTAGAATAATATTAACAATAAATGTTTAACGTCCGTTTTCTCATCCAGGGATGATGTCAGGGACGTCCCCACAGCACACATCACTTCAGATCAATTCCCCCAGACCAATCTGCAAAAGAAATGTGCTGAGAAGACACCGAGCAATCATAGCCTTTGGTATCTGAAATCTTTCCTATTAACCAACTGATTCTCATATCTTTTCATAATCGTACCACGTTTCATTTATCTCTCCAATGTCATACATTTGTCATCCAGCCTGCGAGCATGTGGGCCAACTACTCGATATAACATAACGGCTCACTGGGTGTGGAAGCACAGATGCTTGTTTAGGCCCAGTTCCTCCTTCCTCTCTATGGTTATTAATAATCGCTGCCTTTTGATTGCCCTTCACTTTCATGGCGCGGATTTAAGAATAACCTTCCATTACCCTGGGATATTTCCATCAAAGCTGTCAACACTCCGTCTTCCATGGTTGTCAACCAATCATACAGTAACCGAGACCAACGTAGCTTAACTTCGACCGTTGTCGCGCATCTAAACCAAGTGGGCAATATCCCGCGGATCCTGCTGCGTATTCCGTTGAACGTCTGAGTGGAGGTGTCTCTTGAAAGCCTGACGATTTACACTGTTTTATAGGATTCTAGGGATTGTAGGACTCCTTCCGGACTGCTTTCACTAAGAGATCTTCCTCCTGGAACCGAATAGATTAGTTTGAGTATTGTCATGGAGATAGATATCAGTTAACCTAGCTAGAGTGATAGATATCAGTTAATCTAGCTAGAGAGATAGATATCAGTTAACCTAGCTAGAGTACATAATTTGCTGTAATTGATAGACCGCTTAGGTAGATACATTAATATTAATTTGTTATTTGTAAATATGATAATTTTTCTCGTTTTCTATCTAATTCTTTAAATTTTACTTAAGTGCTAATCAAGAATAGCGCAATGAATAAATATAAATAATTTGTATTAGTACTTTCTTGGGCAAGCAAAAACTATCTCATTCCGCCCTAGGTCAATAATCTGACACCCTTGCATCGAATCTTGGACTTGCACTGTTTTGATCTCACTTTCTTCTCTTGTAGTCTTTGTATGCTCAGTAGTCATCTTATCATCAATCGTGGTGATTTGACGTCTGTTTGTGCAGAGTCAGTTTGGGATATCCCTATCATAGCCTTATGGCAAGAACCGTACGTTAAATTCTCCTATTGATTGATTGAATGACTAATTATCCGCCCATGGTATTCTGTCCCAGCCACATCGATGTGTCTGATGGCACTTCTGGGAAAGTTGTCTCATTTTGCTGTTACTATTTTTCATATGCATGATGGGTGATCAATTAGATAGGTGTTTATATCCCCTTTGCCGGCCTAGTGTGTGCTATTGCATATTTTAGTATTTTTGGAAAAAAGCTAAAAAGCTAAAGCTTAGGTTAATGTCAGCTTCCTCTCTCGAAAGCGATGTCAGTGACTGGCGAGCCCAGGATTTGAACCCCGCACATTCTGATCCGCGGTCGAGTATCTTACTGACTTCGCCACTGGTTCCAGGCAAAAATAAAAAATAAACTTAGTTCTATCTCTCTATTAATTCTACGCAGAGATCCATCAAAAGAATCCAGCACCTGCTGCAGCTGCTGTAGCTGTAAATGTAGATGTGCCTGTAACTGCTGTGAGAGAGAGAAATGCGTCTGTCCTAAGTGTAGAATCAACTGTGATGAGATGTTCTGCTGCTGCTGCTGCCCTAGTGGATCAGGACTAATCACAGGGCCTAGACTCTTTATAATGGACCATTCGAGACAGGTTAAAATCAATCAATATACATATTTATCCATCTGGTATCATTGTATTAATAGGCCTATCTGCTTCTAGCGTCTGTGGCATCATTTAATTGAAGAATGGAAGAAAGTTAAGAAATCTCCCGAAAACTTCTCTAATTCGTCTCCAACACGTACAAAATTCTCTTTTTTGAGCCATCCGTTATGTGCAAATATTCAAATCCCTCTCCTTTTTGTTCTTTTAATGCAAGATTCTGGATTCCAGTCGCTGAACGATTAAAATTCTAGATAATATTCTTGACTTTCAAACAGTTTCATTATGGTAAGCCATCCCATCTATCTGTTCTCCTTTCAAACTATCAACCCTCTCGTAGTCTTCGTTCCTCTAGTAAAAACCTTCTCACTGTACCAAGTATTAAATCTGCCATCGTCAGACGCTCCTTCATGTTATCTACTCCGACAATATGGAACTCTCTGCCACAGGATCATATATCTTGTAATTCTATTAGTACTTTCCTAGGCAATCTAAAAACCCATCTCTTTCCGCCATAGGTCAAAATTTTTACCCGCTTGCCTTGGATCTTGGACTTTGCGTTGTTTTGATCTCGCTTTCTCTTGTGGTCTCTGCGTACTCAGTCGTCATTGTGTGGTGCTTTGTGCAGAGTCTGCAAGAGACGTCCCTGACATTGCCTTATGGCGTGGAACCGGACCTTAAATTCTTATTAATTGATTGATTGATTGAAGCAGATAATTGCTTAGGCTAAATCTGATAAATTTAGACCCTATGCAGAGATTTATAATAATAATAATAATAATAATAATAATAATAATAATAATAATAATAATAATAATAATAATAATAATAGTGTTAATAATAATAAATAATAATTATTATAATAATTATTATAATTGTTATTATTAATATTATTATTATCATTATTATATTAATAATAAATATTTAACGTCCGTTTCCTCATACAAGGCTGATGTCAGGTCCACGGTATATACTACATCACATTATTTTCAGCTCCTGATGACGATCAACATTGAATTGAGAGCAGGATGTCCTTCTATCACTAAGTACTCAGCCATTGGCTGTATGGCGTGCAGCCGATGTGATGTGTCAGGCAATGATCATGTCTTCACTGCAAGTATTTTAGTACTTAATTAGATATATTCAAGTATTTGATCGTAACTTCACTGTATGTATTTTAGTACTTAATTAGATACAAGTATATTCAAGCATTTGATCATATCTTCACTGTACGTATTTTAGTACTTACATGTAGTTATATATTATTGCATTTGATCGTTCCTTCACTGTATGTATTTTAGTACCTTCTTAGATATGTTCTAGCATTTGATCATATCCTCACTGTATGGATTTTAGTAATTGATCATATATTATAGCATTATACCTACAGTGTATGTATTATTTAGCATTTAATTATGTATTATAGCATTTGATCATATTTTCACGGTATGTATTTTAATATTTACTTATATAGTATAGCATTTTATCAAACCTTCACAGTATGTATTTTAACATTAAATTTTACAATCATAGTTTTTATCAAAATATTTACTATTTGTATTTTAGTACTTATACTATGCATTTCTTGATGGCTGTTTTTACTGATTGGTGGTTAATTGATCATTTGGTTAATTCTGATCAATCATTTGGCTAAGTTATGAAGTTCGTTGTATTGGTTGTAGACTTTGCATTTCGGCAGACTCAGACACAAAGAAAGAAAGAAAAAGAGCGAGAAAGAGTGAGAGAGAGAGAGTTGGAGAGAGTCAGAGTGAAAGAAATAGTGGAGAGGAATTGATATAATAGTATCTGTAAATTATGAGATCAATATGAATAATTTCCTAATAATGTTAACATGGTCTTAAATGTAGTAAAAATCTTTTATCTCTCAACACTGCCGGATGACCATTGAAAGCTAATCCTGCGTAAAAGTCATGAAGTCACCGGTTATGTGGCGACGCTACAACTGATAGTCGTTTGTTGATAAACAATGCATTTGACACATATAAATACAAGAAGAATTTAAAATGTTCCTTAAATTGATATTTATATTGGAATTTACCCCATAGAATCTGACGATTACATACCGCTGGAAAGCATTTTGCCATTTCCTGTATTCTAATAGGAAAAAACACATTGATAAGATAATTTAATGCTTTTAAACTAAAACTGCTAGGATTGACAATGTAAAAACAGCATTTATTTATCAACACACTTCGTCCGACCTTCACCTTTTAGTGTCTGTTTGCTTATTTCCTATTGGCTATATCGTTTAGCCTTGGCAATGAATCTGCACACTTTTACTTGAAATTATGTTATCACTGTAATATGAGCTTCGTTGTAAACTGGCTGGTCAAGTCTTGATATTGTGCTTCCTGTTTAAATATTAAAATAATAATTGAGTGAAACTTAAAGTGTTAATCAGCACGTACTAAACACACGCGAACACTTAATTAGCAACCTAGTATTTGTTATGGACAGATTGCTTGCTATTTCCAAAAACGTATTAATTAGGCCTATTTATTTCTTTTTTAAGTAATTATTTTTATTTGTAATTCTTCTGTGGCACTGTTTGTTTATTTGATATATGGGTTAATATATTGTTTTAATAAAACTAATAAACAGACAATAACAAAACTAATATATTGGGTAAACAGGAGAGTGTTCTCAGGGAATGACGCCCCTGCCCAGTAAATGTTAGTCGAAGCTGAGAAAGGCATTGGGACCCACCTCGTCATAAGCAGAATTTCCCTATAATAATGGTAGGTCCTATATCAAAAGGAATGTCAGATTATTAAGAGATCCACTAGTATTTGGACATGAAGAGGAAAAATGAAGACAGAGATGAGTGGAGGCGTTCTAGACCATGGATCTGCCAGTAGATGAGTTTTATTCTCTCACTCAGTGAGAAAGTAAAACTAATAAATGTAGAAAGAAGGAAGCAAAATAATGTGTTTTTCTTCATCCATTATAATCACGGTTCAGCAGCTCTAAGATTTAACTAACATGCGACTCGTACTAAGTGTTGTTAGTAAAATGTAACCACTGTTTTCAACAGATCAGAGCCAATGATGCCGATGTCATTGGGGCCGGGACGGTTATCGGCGAAATCAGAAGAAAATACCCAGGATGCATCTGTCAGGTTCCGCCTAGATTTGAAGTGAATTGTAAGTTACGTTCAAGTTTTTGTTATTTTACATTAAGAGGTAATCGAGGAAAGTACTGCTGGGAACACAGAGTTTATATATATATATATATATATATATATATACATGTATTTATATATTTATATATATATATATATATATATATATATATATATATATATATATATATATATATATATATTTTATATCTCTCATGCACTTTTTCAATCAAGACCAGAACGTTATTATTCGTTTTATAGAAATTTAAAAAATTAGGTTTATGAAAGTTTTTTTAGATGCATGACTAATATTAATTTATTGATCTATTGGATTGATTCATGGATTGATGCAGTAATTGAATGATTGATTGATAAAGCAACTCAGAGCCACAAGTTTACTGACAAGTTGTTCGACTGTCTGACAATAATTGTCTGATTCTGTCTGCCTGATTCTGTCTGTCTGATTCTGTCTGTCTGATTCTGTCTGTCTGATTCTGTCTGATTCTGTCTGTCTGATTCTGTCTGTCTGATTCTGTCTGACTGATCCTGTCTGTCTGATTCTGTCTGTCTGATTCTGTCTGTCTGATTCTGTCTGTCTGATTCTGTCTGTTGATTCTATCTGTCTGACTCTGTCTGTCTGATTCTGTCTGTCTGATTCTGTCTGTCTGATTCTGTCTGTCTGACTCTGTCTGACTCTGTCTGTCGGACACTGTCTGACTCTGTCTTATTCTCTGCCTGATTCTCTCTGTCTGACTCTGTCTGTCTGACTCTGTCTGATTCTTTCTGACTCTGTCTGACTCTGACTGTCTGCTCTTGATTGTCTGACAGTTCCTGAAGACCTGGAGATAAGACTGAAGGTGGTGGTCATGAGCAGTGTCTTCCTATTGGTTAGTCTCGTAAATCTGCCGCCGTAATTTAGTGATTTAATTGAGAACGAAAAATCTGTTTTTAATTCACCAAAATATCAGAAATAATCTTATAACCAAACTGAATTTCTCTCATAACATAACAGAATAACAATTAGAGTGCTGTAGTCATCAATGACAACATCGAGCACTATAGAGAACATAAGCACACGTCCAGTAAGATATGCTCCTAAAGAAGATATTTTATATAACGAAATTAGATATTTGACGAAAAGGATTAATTCACACACGTTAGTTTCATTCATGTTTCATAATAATTTTAGGAGGTTAATTAATTTTACTATCAGAGTTAGATAAAGAAAACCTGTCGAGACAACGTTGAAACAGTGAACTCGTGTTTCGTAAAACATCCTCATGTCACATGTAATATAGTATAAATTATGCAAATAATTGTTATAAATAAAATAAAATAATTTTTAATAATAAAATATAATAGCTACTATAAAAAATATTTAAAACATCCTCATGTCACATGTATTATAATATAAATTATGCAAATAGTTATAATAAATAAAATAATATTAGCTATAATAAAAATATAATAGCTATTATAAATAATAGGCCCTATATAAAGCAAAATATGACTTGAAGTTAAGTTTAAAAGGATTTAGAGGAAGCGAGTTAAAACTTGATAAGTTAAACGAAAATAATTCTACATACTCCAGTGTGACAAAAATGTAACTATAAGATAATAGTTTAGAGTGGATCATGTTGAGAATAATTTTTAGTTTCTCCTTTCAAAACTGCTGTTTACATCAGACACTCTTTAGTAATCGATGTTACTTGAGAGGACCTGTAGATAATTTAAGCTTCAAGGAATAAACTTCAATGAATCAAATTCCCGTAAAAGTGTGACAATTCATTGTCAAGTTTAAACGATATAGCCAATAGGAAATAAGTAAACAGACACTAAAAGGTGAAGGTAGGATGCAGAGTGTTGATAAACAAATGCTGTTTTTATATTGTCAATCTTAGCTGTTTTGATTTTAAAAGCACAAAATTATCGTTTTCAATGTGTTTCTTCCTTAGTCGAAGATAAGAAGTGGTAAAATGTTTTCCAGTGGTATGTAATCATCAGCTTCTGTGGGATAAATGCCAATATAAATATCAATTTAAGGAACATGTTATGTGTTTTCTCGTATATATCATGTTTCTGTGTATATATCATGGTGTTCAATGCATTGTTTGTCAACAAACGACTGTCAGCTGTAGCGTCGTCACATGAACTATGACGTAATGACTTTTACGCAGGATTGTTCGTCAGCTGTAGCATAATTATGCCTCAATATGTGTTTATATTAATTTAACAAAGATATCTAACAGTAAATCAAAATCAAATGTTCATTATAGACCTATAGATTTCGGAACATAAATGATCATTTGCAAGATAGGCCTACTTAGTTTAGCAATTTGAAAATGAATTTAAAAGCTGTCAAACACCCTATAGAGGCTATAACACCCTATAGTTCTGGAATGCAATTCTTTACTATGTTTGTATTGAGGTATTAGGAGTACATGTATTTTTTGTTGTTGTTGCAGAATAAAATTTACTGAACAGTAAGAAACATTTGTTGACCAGAGAAAAAATTGGTTACAAGTCATCAATCGATGTCATCAAGTCTTGTGTAGCCGACTGGTCGACAATAAATAAATAAATATAAAAATAATATATATATATATATATATATATAATATATATAATATAACATCATCATCATCTTCTTCTTCTTCCCTTGAATCCCAGTTTAACTAGGGTCGGGATACAAATAGACTGTGTCAAATCCTCTCTGTCCTATACCACACCACCAGCCAATCATCTATGTAAGACTTAGATAGATATATATATATATATATATATATATATATATATATATATATATTGTAGATATATATATATATATATATATATATATATATATATATAGAGAGAGAGAGAGAGAGAGAGAGAGAGAGAGCGAGAGAGAGAGAAAGATCTAGATAGATAGATCTTGTAGCAATGCTTCAAAAATTTTAGATTTAAAACAGCTCTTATGAAACTTGCCTACCCTTGTGTTTATAGGAGTGGTTAGACAGTGTGATGTCAGACCATTGAGCTACATGAGTGAATGATAAAGTAGTTTGTCAAACTTTGAAATGCATACTATAGTATGGTTGTGTCTATATCGTGATATATACATGTATATATATATTATCGATTATACATGATTATCGATATATATATATATATACATGATTATCGTCCCCTGGTGAGAGAACAAAGCTGTCCCCCTGATGAGATAACAAAGCTGTCCCCCTGGTGAGAGATACATATATATATATATATATATATATACATATATATATATATATATATATATATATATATATATATATGCACATAATATCCAACAATACTTCTGATAAGACTGATAGATTCTGTAACGAAGCCTTTTTAAAATTAAATTTTACTTTATTCGCTAGATTTAAGTAGTTCGTAATGGTTCCAGTGGTTTGTACCAAGTTTGACTATCATGTAATTACAGTATTTAATGAAACTATTATCTGATCATTGTTCTGTATTGTTTAACATGAAATGATAGTATTTAAGATTTGTTCGGATATTAATCGTCTATATTCAATCATTTACGCTGTGGAACTCTATGCTAGATAACTTAGAATTTAGGATGTTATCAGATCCTTATAAGATTTTAACTGTAGAAAATCCGATTGTTCCTGACAATTGTATTATTTGCTGCAGGATTGTTAATTTAATCATTTTATAGACATAAATAAGAGGTTCTTTTTGTCCTATTACTTAAATTTGCAACGTTTTCAGCAATGTTGGATTTAATTCGACTCGTTTGTGTAATAGAGTAACGTCATTTAGAGTGTGCATGTGGTTAAAAGGTTCGAGAAATGTAGTAACTGCGGAATGAGAGAAAAGACTTAATATATCACATATAGTCTTATTATATTATATTATATTATATATATATACATGTATATATATTGTATTATATATCAGAGATCTCTATATCATTTACATGTATGTAGGCGTGTTCGCCCTCTGTTAGACTAAATCAATAATTAGACTTTTGAAGCTAAACGAATAAGGATTACATATGGCTGATGTAACTGAACTAGGTATGCAAGCTATTCATTGATTTCTTCTACTCCCTCAGATATTGCCTTAGCTCCTATATCCACTTCTAGCTTGTTGTTGGAGAACATTTTTGGATGAACTGGTGAAGATTAATTCTGGTTTGAGGAATTTCTGATTTTATTCTCTTTCATTATCAAGTTGAAGTTAGACGGTTGTTTAGTTTGATTAGCGACGTTGCTTTTGCTTTATTATAATATAATCACCCATAGCCGACCAATTTGAGGAAAGGTATTCCTGATATAATCATTCGATGTGGAAAATAACTTGATATCTTTACTCTTCTCCTTGACCTATACCACAATCAGTTAACCACTGAACAGAACTTGGTCAAACCACGTTAACTGTCTGGAGCCCATCAGGATATTGAAGCAAATCACTTTAATCCACAATTCTATACATACACTGTAGACTGAATTTGATCATAGTCTCATAGCGGTGCTTCCGTCTAACCCATTTGTGTTCATGTTCCCCACACCAGCTATGATCCGTTCCAAATCAATGTAATGTACACCATTCCATCCCCTTTATTCCTAAACCACAGAACCCTTTCAGCGGGTCGTCGACGACAGACTAACACTATACATGTACATGACATTCAATCAAAGCTTCTTTATATCTATCACACACATCGATTATAAGTGTCTGGTTGATCTGTCCAGACTACAAACGAGTGAGAGGAGGGTCGATTAGATCTCTGGGCACTGGTAGATGATTAGGTGGTAACATTAGTTTATTCGACAGTTTTCTGTTGTCTCTTCTCGGCGGATATGAATTACATGTATAGAACAAGAAATCAATGAATGAACCAGAGACATTTCTCTTTGCAGAGATTGCGGAATTGCCGTACAACTACAACTAGATTGTCAATCTAGTGAGTGAGCGAGATAATAATTAATAGAAAATACTTGAAAATAGCTATATATCTAGCTTTCTTACTCCATTAAGTCTAAGCCGACTCTGCAAATATTCTTCATTACATTATGTACCCACAAATCAGATTAAAGCTAAAGACAAAGTCATATACGTAAAAAGGCTGGCAAAGCTAATTCTAACGTCAGTTTCCTCACTCGAAAGCGATGTCAGTGACGGGTGAGCCCATGGTTTGAACCCGCACATACTTATCCGCTATCGAATATAGTACCAACCTCGCCACTTGCTCCAGTCATTACGTCAATTAACTTCCCTCCCATACTTTACAAGATCCCATCGAATATGTACGCATCTCAAGCGTGGAGCCTTCAGGCAGAGGGAAGGAGGGCGCCTCCCCTTGTGAACACCCGTGGTGAAGATAATATACATTTAATCAAGAAGCTTTACTCATTGCGATTATTTTAATAAGTTTAATCCATTTTAATAACGCTTTTCTTAATTGTCAAGTTTAAAAGTCCGAGAAAATTGCAAACTACTTACATTAAGTAACGGTTAATGCTGTTACGTAATCTAACTTATACTATGTGTATGTTTAGCAGCTAGAGATGCATGGCTCAGCTCTAGTGCTGTGGTTAAGATCTTACAAGTCAATGCTAAAGAGATCGCAGGACTGGCAGTCATGGATGATGAGATCTTTGTGGTGGGAGAGGGTCAGTCACAAGTCAACGTATATGACTCACACAGTCTGACAGCGTCACGTGATATCAACATTCCTGGTATGAGGTTACCTGTAGGTCTGGCTGGTTGTTCCTACAGCAAAGTTGTGTATATCGGTGACTATGGGCAAGAGTGTATCCACAGAGTCGACCTTAAGAACAACGACTCGGTTACTCGCTGGGATATGAGTGAGAAACATTGACCACATGGTCTCTCAGTGACAAACCAACACAATGTGCTTGTTAGAGTGGTGAGGCCTAGTGGTAAGTCAATTAAAATCCTCAACCTAGAGTCTTCATCTGATTGGGGCTGTGATATGTACACGCATAACGGACAGCTGCTGCGAATGAAACGATTTGAAGAAATGAATAGAAGCGTTGGTCTAACAATTCAGTTGCCAATGATAAGTTCATCATATGTCCCAGGTTATTCGTATTGAATGAAAATCTTGGAGGAGTCTCTTTGATAAACACTGAGGGTAAACTCATAAAATATTATGCTACAGAGAGAGAAAAAGGTGAAGTTAAGCCGTTCTGTCCCAGCTCAATCGCAGTTGATTAAAAGAATAAACTGATTTTCGTGGCTGATTTCAATAACAATAGAGTTCTTCTGTTAGACACGGACGTCAAGTATCTAGGTCAGGTCAATACACCACGTGACCTACAGAAACATCAATGTCTTTGCTACGACTCTTCCACTGACCGACTGATTGTGGCTGAGTGGAGAGGTTGTGTGCTCATCATCTGTCCTTCTCATTAGCACACGTAATAAATCACTGATTCTAATATAACTGTAGACTGTACCAGTGACATCTCCCAACTACTTTAGATCTAGCTGGTAGAATCTTCTACACCAAAAATAACTCAAAATATTCCAACCATATCCCATTGTTACTCACGAGGAGGTAGTTCTAAGTAAATTCACTTTTACACGTTCTTAAGCACACATATATTTATTGAATTCGAACCAATCTTATATCATAATGTTAGTTTCTGCTTTCTTTGTTATATGGAGCTGTATGTGTATGCAATAAAAATATGTTTTGATTTGATGCTAGTGTTTTCTTCATATTCAATAAAACTTTTAGCATTAGTGACACGTGACCTCCAGGAACCCAATCGTCTCTGCTATGACTCATCCACTGATCGACTGATTGTGACTGACTGAAGTGGTCGAGAATTCATCATCAGTCTTTCTTAATGGGACCATCTATAATGAATAAAATTTATATTACCATTTTAATACAATGACTGACTTCACGACGAATCTACCAATAAACAAGAAATAATCAATAATCTTAAATATATACATAAACTTTGATTGAGAGGTTTTGATAAGATTAATGTAAGTTTAGGGCTAGGACAAGAATTTTAGGTTTTATAAAATGCAAAACAATTTTTCGACTTTGCTGATGAAGATTTAATATTACCGTACCTCTGTAATGATTTCATATTATAGAATCACTGCCATTGCACTGATTCACGCTGGTTCGCATACTAATGTTTAAATTCATTAATAATAATAGTAATAATAATACTAATAATATGCTAATACTACTACTACTACTACTACTACTACTACTACTACTACTACTACTACTACTACTACTACTACTACTACTACTACTACTACTACTACTACTACTACTACTACTACTACTACTACTACTACTACTACTACTACTACTACTCCTACTACTACTACTACTACTACTACTACTACTACTCCTACTACTACTACTACTACTACTACTACTACTACTACTACTACTACTACTACTACTAATAATAATAATAATAATAATAATAATAATAATAGTAATTATTATTATTATTATTATTGGCACTTCTATTATTATTATTGTTATTATTATTAATATTATTATTTATTATTATTAATAATGCTTAAATTCAGATGCGTTATTGAGGACAATAGTGTGACTGACTTACCTTTCTAAGTTCTTATTCCAATATTAACTGCTCAAAACTCTTACTCTCGCTTCATTAGGTGAGCGTTCTTTTTCTTCCTGAGCTTCAATTGTTAGAAACTCTCTGCCTCCTGATCTTCGCTCAATTTCTACTATTTTCACTTTCTTTAGTAGGCTGAAAATACATCCATTAATGCCATGGATTTATATCATTTTGCCTGATTGCAAGATGATAAAAATCAAGGAAGAATATAAGGGAAAGAGGCAGAGGCAGGCCGAGATTAAGTAGGCCTATGTTAGATGATTTAAAGATCCACTCTTATGTTGACATGAAGAGGAAAGTGGAAGACAGAGAATAGTGAAGGTGTTATATACCATGGACCTGCCAGTAGAAAATGTACTAAGATAGAAAGAGAGAGAGAGAGAGAGAGAGAGAGGGAGAGAGAGAGAGAGCCTGGTTGCTTATTAACCACCACACCAGCCAGTTTAGAACCATTAATTTTCTCTTCAGGATATCATTTTCAGATCGGTTTGGCGAATCGAATTGGTGTAATAAAACGTCCCTGATATTATCTCTCAATGTGGAAAAGTACGTTAAACCTTTATTATTAGTATTATTTAATAAATATTTTGTCGTAAAAATATTCCTTCTAAATACAATTTTGTTAATCCTGGGTGCGCCCGTCACTGACATCGCTTTCGAGTGAGGAAACTGACGTTAACCTTAGCTTTACCAGCTTTTCGTAACTAATACAGATGCTCTAAGCAATAATTATTTCATCTAACGTTTAGGAGTATTTCACGACAATACGATTTTGCAGTTTTACGGAAACCATGACGAGAGCCTATATCAAATAATTTTTTTTTGATGCTAGTGTTTTCTTAATATGTTTTCGTAATATATAGTGTTTGTCAGATCGTTTTGGGTGAATCGATTTGTAGTGACATGTGATGGGGGACGTCCCTGACATCATCCTTGTATGAGGAAGCGGACCTTAAACCTTTAGTATTATTATTATGGAAAGTGTAGTGGTCTGTCAGACATAGGCCCGCTATACAACAGTGCTCAGAATGGCGAAAGCTTCGTGTTTGTCTATATACAGTATACATGTATATCTACCAATGAGCGCTTGCGTTACATAAAATCTCGGATAAAAACACCGATAAGATGATCTCTGGAACAAATGTCTTACGAAATGACGTGTCTTCAATCTGTAATTATATCTCTAAATATTGTTATTATCTGTTTACAAAAAAATTAATCAAATCCAATGTTATATGTTCTTATGAAGCGAAGCATTAGTCTCTTATTCTTTGTATATAGAATGGGGTCATTCAAGTATTAGCCTATATAGCTAAACGCAAGTAGGTGGCTAAGTGGGATCGATTTTGTTATATTGTTTTATAGAGGTTGGTGGGTAGCCTACTATTAGATTAGTGTTATATAACAAATTCAAGTGGCGAGCAGTTACTTATGAAGATTTGGCTCATTTCGTGCTATTTTCGCGATCCGATTGGACTGGTATGTATGTATCGATTCTGTATGATTTTGTGGCACATGGCAATACTGGTTATAGTTTTTGTGTTGACTGTGTATAGCTGAGATAGCTAAAAAAGCAAACAAATCAAGTTGAGCGACTGTCCCGCAAGTGCCAAACTACACGAAAAGCAGAAAGTCTATTTATCACTGTGATACAAATATCACTAAAAATAGGCCTAAGGGTATAAATTAACAACGGAAAGTTGTTCGAGTTGTCTCCTGGAAACCCGCGTTTTTCCGCGTCACTGATGAATAGATCTATAGTTAATTGCCTTTGTTGCAAGAGGCGATTGAGCATGTCTTCTTTTTCACGTGCCGTGTCTTTTCCAAGCTTGGGCGGTTATGAACATGTTCCTCCATATCTCTCTGTCCATTGTTGCTCTGATCATTTCTGTTTCCGTTTTCTTCATCCATTTGCTTTTGGCTCTTAATGAGCGTCATCCTCTGTCGACCGTAAATTACTTCGTTTGCCGTTTATTTTTCCAGATACTGTGGTATATTCTAATTTTATTCAGCATAAAGTGCCCGGAAAACTTCATCTGTTGGCACTTTATTCGATTCTATAGATCACGACTTGTTGACATTCTTTGTGGAAGTTCTTAATTTGCAACTTGATCTAAATATGACACACAGAGCATATTTCCATAAAACCACATCTCTGTTGCCTCCAGTTTATTTTACATTGCAGCAGAGATTGCCCAACAGTCATTACCATATAACAGTAGGCCTATTGGTTGTATATAACAATGACTGTGCTAGTAGGCCTACAGTAGAATTATATTCTTCGTTACATTTGTTATTGTTACATGCTTGGGACATTTGATTCGAAGGTTATCTTTTACTTTTTGTCCTAGCATTTGTCTACCTTTGCGTTGGTGAAATAAATTTTAACACTAGTATTACTACAAATTTTGCAAATTCTAGCCGTAATAGCCTACACGTAGGCTACTTTGGTTAATAATGTTAAATTCATTTGGTAATAGGGCCTACTTTTAATATTGCAACTAATGTCGATATAGTAATAACCTATAAAAGCAGTTATAATTTTAATAAATCCTTTAATTATCATAATCGATTGCTGCATGCAGTAGTCTAATTCTTAACTTGGGGCCTCTTAAATATTCAGTGGGCTGAGCCAGAGGCTTTTTGAAAATTGTTCGATATAGCGGATCGGTAAGTACATGGTTCAAATCTAGTGCTCTTCTCGTCACTGACATGCTATTCGAGCAGGAAGCTGATGTTAAACTTAGCTTTAGTTTTTAGTATTTTTAATGAGGAAATCCGCTTATTTCATTCAGAATTTCTAACAATAAATTTTAAATAAAATGGATATCTTTAAAGAGGAGCCTAAGTTGAGCCTAACGGATGACACTTGTATTTACAAACAATCAAATCAAATCAAACTATTTTATTTCAGACACATATACGGTACATATAACAGAGCAACAGAAGCTAAAGTGATTGTGGAAGAAACTAAAAGAACTCTCCAAAAGCAATCTACACAAAGCATAAAATATAAAATAGCTCCATTAACTTTCAAAATTCTGCGATTTGGCAAGCCTTCATACATAGACTATCTGAAATTCTTCTTCCCTATCGTCCCTCACGTGCACTTCGTTCCACCGATGCCAATCTTCTCTCTGCTTCAAGTATTCTCACATCACTAGGCAGACGTTCTTTTTCTTACGCAGCACCTATAATCTGGAACTATTTACCTGCTAATCTTCGCTCTTTTTTTCTCTTTCAACATTCTCTAGCAAGCTTAAGACTTACCTTTTCCCACCAAAGACACAATCAATATTCCCTGACCATCTTTTGATCACCGGACTGGCTTTCGTTTAGTACCTTACTTCTCAGCACATTTCTTTTGCAGATTGTTCAGGGTGAATTGATCTGTAGTGACGTGTGCTGTTGGGGACATCCCTGACATCATCCCTGGATGAGGAAAGGGGAAGTTAAATCTTTACTTATTTATTTATTTTAAAATGGATATCGCGTATCTCATAAACAATCAATAAGAATAAGATCGAATCAATCAATAAGAATTTAACACCTTGTTCTTCGCCTT
Source organism: Enchytraeus crypticus (assembly GCA_905160935.1). Lineage (NCBI taxonomy): Eukaryota > Metazoa > Annelida > Clitellata > Enchytraeida > Enchytraeidae > Enchytraeus > Enchytraeus crypticus. The sequence continues at coordinate 82,459 of CAJHZI010000348.1, read as the reverse complement.
AAGTAGGTCAATGTCTGGGACGTAAATCATCCACAGGTAATCCTTGTGGCAAATCTCTTACAATCAATCAGTTACTAAACATTATAACTGTCAGTCTAAAGTTTCTAAACTCTCAAAATTGCATTAGTTCTAGGGGACCTTTGTCGCCATCGTGCGGTGTTTTATTGTCTGTTTTGTACAAAGTCTGCAAGAGAAGTCAGCGACATTGCCTTTAGGCGAGGAACCGTTCGTTAAATTCTTAGTCTAGTGATTTACAGTATTAATTGATTAATTGATTGATAGAATTTCAAATAAGCGGCATCATCAACGTAAGAAGTGGATGTTAATCATTATCCGACTACGGTTGATATTTATATGCACGGCATTGCATGACTGGCTTGTATCAGTTACAACAGCATATCATTTCATGTCAAGCAAGAAAGAACAATAAATTAATGAAAATTTAAGTTATATAAATTTTGTCAATTGAATACATGAAATTGTTTCCAACGTTAAATGATATATCTTATGAGAAATATAAGCTTGTCTGTTAATAAAGATCGCCTATTACTGGCGATAGGCATACTTTCGATTAGATTTATATGGGATTTCAGTCTACAGTCACTATCTTATTTGTCTAGTGGGCAGCCAAAATATCTTACAAGTTACAACCGCTGTAGTCACATCTTACAGTGCTCCTGTATAAAATAAAAATATTCCTTCGTGTCTATCAAGCTTATCGACATAACGTCCAGCCTCAGGGATGCGCCGTCACTTCAGCACCTGTGCCGGATTGTCGTGGTACGCCTTGTGAGCAGAGATTTTATTGATGAACTCCCTGTACCTACTAGGATAAAAGAGTATCTCAAATACGGTCTGTATAATACCCTATTTAATTTCATTATATATATATATATATATACATGTATATATATATGTATATATATACATGCATATATATATATGTATATGTATATATATATATATACATGTACATGTATGTATGTATATATATATACATGTATATATATACATGTATATATATATATATATATATATATATATATATATATATACACACATACATGTACATGTATATATATACATATATATATACATGTAAATATATATATACATGTATATATATATACATGTATATATATATATATATATATATATATATATATATTAACAAAAAAGTCTAAAGAAAGACACAAAGATAGAGATAGTGAAAACTTTGGTTTGGACCACGCTATTGTATGGATGTGAAACATGGACCTTAAGAAAGGAAGATATTAGGAAACTGGAGGCATTGGAAATGTGGATTTGGAGAAGAATGGAGTGGATTAGCTGGACTCAAAAGGTTACAAATGAGGAAGTCCTGGAGAGAGTTGGCACAGATAGACAGTTGATAAATGTATTAAGAAATAGGAAGAAGAGATGGATAGGACACATTCTACGGGGGGAAGGTCTATTAAAAGAGGTCATAGAAGGTAGAATGGAAGGAAAAAGAGGCAGGGGCAGGCCGAGATTAGGTATGTTAGATGATTTAAAGACCCACTCATATGTGGAAATGAAGAGGAAGGCGGAAGACAGAGAAGAGCGGAGGCGTTATGTACCATGGACCTGCCAGTAGGCAGTGCACTAAGAGATATATATATATATATATATAATATATATTATATATACTATATATATTATACATGTATATAAATGAATGTATATGTATATATATATATATATATATATATATATATATATATATTGTACTTCATATAATACAGGAGATGAAGGAGAGTTATGTCGGAGATATTAGAAAAATACTAAATACGATCGGTGCTCTTTCTTAGCAAAGAGTCGGAGCCAGTGACACTATTGACAATCTCTCAGAAAATAATTTTAGCATAGTAGTCATAATGTCGCTGTAAACCAATCCAAATTTACCCAATCCAAGTTTAACCTATCCAAGTTAAATCCAAGTTCAGCGTCGGTTTCCGGTATGCACGAAAGCCTGTCAGTGTGACAGGGAGAGCACTGGGTTTGAACCCTGCGCTTGGTCATTCGCTGTCCAAAAAAATGACAACAAATCACTGGTTCAATTCGGATTTATGTGTTGTGTTTGTGCCAATGAACTATTGATAAAACTTTAAGTGCCTGTTTACTGGTCGATCATTAGTTGCTACAAAACTTTTATAATCTTTATATATTAGCCTTCCTATGTTTTCTCTCTTCGATCTCTTTAGGTGCACTACTTTCTCATGAAACTTGTGGTCAAAGCTGACCTCATAGTCTTAACTTCATAAAATAATTAGTATTTTTTCTAACTTGTGATTTTATTCAACGTTAATCTGTAGCCTATCAGTAACTGTGTCTATTTGCAGCTTCTTGTGACGCATGGCTCAGCTCTAGTGCTGAAGTTAATATCTTACAAGTCAAGAATGGTCAATGCCTCATTGGAGTAGCTGTCGTGGATGATGAGATCTTTGTGATAGAAAAGAATCACAACTCACAAGTCAACGTGTACGACTCACACAGTCTGACAGCATCACGTGATATCAACATTCCTGGTATGATATCATCTCATGATCTAGCTGGTTGCTTCTACAACAAAGCTCTTTATATCTGTGACTTGTGGCTGAACTGCATCCACAGAGTCGACCTCAACAACAACAACTCTATTACTCGCTGGAAGATGAGAGAGAATCATTGGACACATGATCATATCTCAGTGGCACACGAGCACAATGTGCTTGTTACAGTGAGGAGGCTCAAAGACAAGACATCAATGTTTGGCTGTGACCTCTACACGAGTGAGGGTCAACTGCTGCGTGAAATAAGATTTGACAGCAGCATTGGACTGGCTTGGAAGTTAATTCAGTTGTCCACTGATCGGTTCATCCTATGTCACGAGTATAGCAGCTCCTTACTCTACGGAGTCTCTTTGATGAACGCTGAGGGTCAAATCATAAAGTCCTACTCTGGAGAGAAACGAGGAGATGAAGATAAGTCGTTCTGTCCCAACTCAGTAGCAGTTGATTGTAGGCGTGAACTCTTATTTGTAGCTGATAGAAATATCAACAGAGTTCTACTGTTAGACACAGACCTCGAATATCTAGGTCAAGTTCATACATCATGTGACATTCAGAAACCTACTTATCTCTGCTATGACTCTTCCACTGATCGATTGATTGTAAGTGAATGGATAGACGAGGGTCGTGTATTCATCATCAGTCCTTTTCACTGGAGCAACAACAACAACAGCAACAATCGGATTAGAGTGTAGTCCTTAAAAACATCGAACACTATTGAACCAAACTAAAACCGATGAGCATCATGTGGTTGGTCAATAAACTGTGCGAGCCAAAATCCGCGTAATCAGTCCAAGGAGGGTATTAGCGGATTTGAGGTTTGTGCGACGGTCTCAGTTCATGGAGATTAAGTGGATAGGAAAGATCAAAAAGAATCGTTTTCCTAATGCCACTGACACAACAAGACTAGTCTACCGTATTTTAGAAAATGAAAAATGTTGTTTGTGGATATAGGTCTATTTGCTGACATGTATATGCATATAGATAATTATATTTTTTATTTTCAGCTGAAAACTGAATAATTTTAAATAAGCCAATTATTACTATGAATCCTGCAAAAAAAATTGGCAAATCGAAAGTCGGTCTGATTCGACGACCGCAATCAGAGGAAAACGACAATAGTGAGTTGTAAGACAGTGATAGTTCGGAAAGAATGTCAGCCAAGTTGCTGATGTGACGCCTAGAAACAGATGGAGTACCGTAAAGAAACATCTACACTACTGAAACAATTCTGAACTTCCGCAGCGAGATGATCGCATCAGAGACAAACTCTTCAAAATACGAAAACTATGCGATCACCTGCTACCTAAGTCTCAGGCCATCCAAGCAGAAAAAAATCTATTTGTCGATGAACAGATGAGTTGATGGGAATTAAATTTAAATGCTGTTTGACTAGACTAGAGATAATGTGTACGATTGTTATGTAAAAATGTTGACGTGTTTAACGCTGTCGTAAATATGCGACAAACTGAGAACTTGGCCAAGAGTAAAGATATGACGACACAACGACTTTTTACTAACTCCTCCCTAAATACTGTCGCTTCCGGCCCTTGCATTCTTTGTTTTTTCTCTTCAATTCCAGTCACTGCTCCTTCATCTGCCTCATTAATATTCATTAGTAAATATCTTCACTTTCTTAACTCTTCCACTGGCTGATGATGGTATTAGGAACGACCTATATATTTAAAACATATAAACCTTTTCTGTTATATTTATACCTATGTGGTTTATCGATAGAAAATATTGTAAAAAACAGTAGACTAACTATCGAAAGATATGTTTATCAATTAGGACTAATTATCTAAAGATTTCTTCAGCAATTGGGCATAAGTATCTAAAGATTTGTTTAGCCATTAAGCCTAGTTATCTAAAGATTTGTTAAGCAATTAGGTCTAATAATTTAAAGATTTGTTTAGCACTTGGGCCTAATTATGTAAAGATATGTTTAACAATTACGCCTATTTGCCTAAATGAAGAGAATTATTATAATTCTAATTATAATAACGAATAATAATTATTATTCGTTTATTACAATGATATATGACAAAACTCAGAAATCTTACACTGTTAGGAATGTACATGCAGGTACATACAGACAAACACAGGTAAATATACAAATACGTAATAACGATCACACAGATACACTCAGGTACATACTATCAATCAAAGATATTAGCACAGGTACATATAGGCCTAATCAATCATACAGATATACACAGGTAGGCCTACATAACATTAACCATACAGATAAAACACAGGTACATAATATCAATCATAAAGATAAACACAGATACATAATATCAATCATAAAGATAAACACAGGTACATAATATCAATCATAAAGATAAACACAGGTACATAATATCAATCATGCAGATAAACACAGATACATAATATCAATCATGAAGATAAACACAGATACATAATATCAATCATGCAGATAAACACAGATACATAATATCAATCATAAAGATAAACACAGATACATAATATCAATCATAAAGATAAACACAGATACATAATATCAATCATAAAGATAAACACAGGTACATAATATCAATCATGCAGATAAACACAGATACATAATATCAATCATGCAGATAAACACAGATACATAATATCAATCATAAAGATAAACACAGATACATAATATCAATCATAAAGATAAACACAGGTACATAATATCAATCATAAAGATAAACACAGATACATAATATCAATCATGAAGATAAACACAGATACATAATATCAATCATGAAGATAAACACAGATACATAATATCAATCATGCAGATAAACACAGATACATAATATCAATCATGCAGATAAACACAGATACATAATATCCATCATAAAGATAAACACAGATACATAATATCAATCATAAAGATAAACACAGGTACATAATATCAATCATAAAGATAAACACAGATACATAATATCAATCATGAAGATAAACACAGATACATAATATCAATCATGAAGATAAACACAGATACATAATATCAATCATGCAGATAAACACAGATACATAATATCAATCATGCAGATAAACACAGATACATAATATCAATCATAAAGATAAACACAGATACATAATATCAATCATAAAGATAAACAAAGATACATAATATCAATCATGCAGATAAACACAGATACATAATATCAATCATAAAGATAAACACAGATACATAATATCAATCATAAAGATAAAAACAGATACATAATATCAATCATAGAGATAAACACAGGTAGGCCTACATAATATCAATCTTGCAGATTAACACAGGTATATAACATTAATCACACAGATAAACACATACATGTATACATAACATCAATCATACAGATAAACACAGATATACATGTATAATATCAATCATATAGATAAAAACAGGTAAATACATAAAATACATAAGTACATAATAATTATCATGAAACTAACATCAGTCACTATAATAACTAGTCATTGTGTAGATAATGCCATCAAATGAATAGACTGCACATCAACAGTAACTACAACTACAGACGTACTAAATAAAATCAATTATATCATCCCACGAGCTATATAGAGCAATGCTCTCACTAGGGACCGATTAATTGGTATTGGGATTGTTTTAATTTTGCATAATTGATTATGTTGTAATCTTGCACTTTACTTCTATTTTTGTACACTTTGTATGTATGTGACTTTACACTGATGTTTGTTGTCGAAATAAACATATATCTCTCTCTCCCACCATCCTGATACCAATGCCAACACCTTGACACCACCTGACACTGTGATGACACAGTCATTACAACAAAATCTTCACACCACGTGACACTGTGCTGACACAGTCAACAACATCTTGACAGCATCCTGGTCAGCAGCTAGTAAACAGGGTCAGGGTTGACATGAGGTGGAGTAGCAAGTGCAGTTGACAGTGACAGGGGATGACTTTAGATTTGTTCATAACCTGATCTAACCCTTCTAAGTCGATCCAGTGAATTATAAGTTAAATAATATCAAGAACGCAAGAACAAACCAATCCATTCTGACCATTTACGCTACTCTTCCTAATGAATAATTTAAAGCACCATTGGGTAGACAGGATAGTTTTCTCAGGGAATGACGCCCCAGCCCAGTAAATGTTACTCGAAGCACAGGAAGGCATAGAGGTCCACCTCGTCATAAGCAGGATCCCCCAAGAATAACGGTATTTCAAAAGGAATGTTATAAATAATTTAAATATTCACTCGTATGTGGACACGAAGAGGAAAGCGGAAGACAGAGATGAGTGGAGGCGTTATATAAAATGGACCTGCCAATGGGCAGTGCACTGAGCGAGAGAGAAAAAAGAGAGAGAGAGAGAGGGAAGGAGGGATAGAGTTATAGAGGGAGAGGGAGAGAGAGATAGAGAGAGAAAGAGAGAGAGAGAGAGAAAGGGGGATAGGGAGGGAGAGAGATAGAGAGAGAGAGAAAGAAAGTGAAAGTGAATAAGTACACTGTAACATGACTAGCCTGCCAGCCTAGTGCATTGTGCAATGTTCGTAAAATTTCCGGCTAATGGTGCAACATGACTCTATGCTATTATCCCTAGTCAGGGTTTATAAAAAATTATAGTTTCAGACGATTACGATTGCATAATAATAATAATAATAATAATAATAATAATATTTTTAAAAAAACTTTTAATTAAATAAAGTCTCTTTTATCTTATTTTTTTTTAGCCCAGGGCCCTTTACAGCCCAGGGCATTAAAAAAAAATAATTAAAAAAATAATAATAATAATTAGAGTGCTACAGTTATCAATGACAACATCGAGCACAATTGAGTTAAAATCAAGCTTGCGAGCAAAAAGAAGGTCCAAAAACGGTGCAAAATTCCAAAATCCAGAAAATGACGTAATGACATCGGTGACGTAACGGTGTAGATGCTAGGGTTTAGATCATGGATTCAGGGTTCAATTCTGGATCGAATCACTTTTATTTTTTAAAGTTTACTAAATTTTATTTGTTTCATAGGAATATGGCTAGGGTTAGAGTAAGGGGTAGGGGTTGGGGTTAGGGATAGTTAATTTTTAGGAATAATTGGTTAGGAATAATTAGTTAGGAAAGGAACCCTGACGGGTGTGGTAATAGCACAAACTGGTGTTGCCTTGTTAACGGCAAGTCCTTTATATAGCGTTTATGATCCTAGTTCACGCTTAAAGGTTCAGTTATTTAGGGACATCAAAAAGACAACAACTGGATTAAAATCGATTCAAGTAGGTCTATGACTATTATCTTAAAATATAGGCTTATGATCGATAAACTGGCTAGTTTGTAAAAAAAAACTAAAGTAGCATATTTGTACTTGGCCTAATGCGACGAACTTTAACATAAGTGATTATTTTTCCTATAACTCACCCTCGTAATTAATTTAACATGTTGTATTGGTAAAACTCTAAATAAAATTATGCTTTTGAGTTACAGTAATCGAAACGCTGTATTGTTCTACCAGTGTATTTTGGATTGGATATTCCGTAGACAATCAGCTAATAGATGAGAGCCAGACAATCAGTAACCGAACGTTATAAATGCAAAACTAATAAACTAAACTCACACCATTAGAATACATTGGATTTATAAATAAAAGGCATCGTAAACGGAAGAAGTGGATGTTAAACATATCAATAGGCCTATGTACGGCATTGTACTACATCGCAGACATAATCAATATACCCTGACCATTTTTGATCACTGGACAGGCTTTCGTTTACGACATTACTTCTCCTCAGCACATTTCTTTTGCAGATTGGTCTGGGTGAATTGATCTGTAGTGATGTCTGCTGTGGGGACGTCCCTGACATCATTCCTGGCTGATTAAACGAACTTTGAACCTTTATTATTATTTTTATTATTGATCAATGCCGAATTTAGACTTGGGGGGACCAGGAGGGCCTAAACTCTTACCACAACAAAACCCAAACCCTAACCAATAACACCTTATCGCCTGGAATATGTTTTATTAGATATATAGAAAATTAATCAGCTATAAATAGATAAAAAATATGTACAGTGACGAGATAGTAAGATCTGGCGCCAGATCCAACAGACTGTGGGAGCGAGTACATTTGTGGGGGGGGGGGTATTTTGCAAGGTATGCCTACGCATAATCTAGGCCTATACGATACACCGTATTTGGCAAACAACATAATTACACTTACAATTTAGAAGCATTGCCTAATGGTGTTAATGATATGCACTACCCCACTGCCGCCCTCATCACTCTCTTTCACAAAATATCCTCAATACTTGAAAACCAAACGTATTTTAGAGTAATAGCTCTTGATTTCAGTAAAGCATTTGACACCGTCAAAATTTCACAGATGATTTCAAAGCTTTTGCAAGCTGAATATTCCTGAATGCGTTAATGGGTGGATTGCTAGCTTCTTATCTGACCGTTCTCATACGGCCATCTTCGAAGGTCAATTATCCTCTCCTAAAACAATAAATGCAAGTGTTGTCCAAGGCTCTGCCAATGGTCCTCCTGTATTTATTGTTGTTTCCACTGATCTAAGGACAGTGCAATCAGCAAATTCTTTACTAAAATTTGCAGATGATACATATCTCATAGTACCATCATCACATTTCTATTTAACTGAAGTAGAATTAATGAACTTAGAAAGATGGGCTTCCGTAAACAATCTACAACTAAACAGAAGTAAATCTAAGGAAATAATCTTTAAGTCACCTAGCTGTAGGCGTCAAACAATTGAATTGCCAAACTTAGATGGAATAGAACGAGTCTCAAATCTCAAATGTTTGGGAGTCACAATTTCGTGCACTTTTTCCTTTTCTTCTCACATATCCAATCTTATATCCTCATGTTTGAGTAATATTTTTGCTTTATACACCTTTCGCACAAAAAGTCTATCAAATGAACTCCTGCAGATAGTGTTCCAGGCTTCTACTCTTAGTAAATTACTCTACGCCTCACAATTTTGGTGGGGATTTACTGCTGCTGATGACAGAAACCGCCTAGAAGCATTTTTAAGACGTGCAAAAAGGGCTGGCTTTTATAACAAAGAGCAAACTTTTGAGAATCTCTGCATGTCAGCCGACAGTAAGCTATTTAGGTCAGTCTGTAACAATCTTAACCACTTGCTGGCTCCGCTCAAGCCCTCACTAAACCAACATTCTTATCAAACCCGAAGAAACACTGCAAAAAGAAGTTACGCCATACCAACCAAGCGTAGCTCTTTGAATGATAAAAACTTCCTAACCCACATGGCACTAAGTGATGCTGTAAAACTATAGCTAATTTAATATTGGTTTAAAATGCATTGCTAGTATTTTCCGTGACTAAGTATTGTGTCATTATCTTCTCGTATAATGTAATTATGTTAGTAAAAAATCTATCTGTGGCTGTTAGATTGTCTCGAAATAAAATCAATCAATCAATCAATAAGAATTTAACGTCCGGTTCCTCGCCATAAAGCAATGTCAGGGACGTCTCTTGTAGACACTACACAAACAGGCGCCAAAGCACCACACGATGACGACTGAGTGCACAGAGACCACAAGAGAAAGCGAGATCGAAACAGTGCAAGTCCAAGATCCAAGGCAAGCGGGTCAAAATTTTGACCTATGGCGGAAAAAGGTGGGTTTAAAGCAAAATTTACTTTTTTAAACATAAAGCTCAGTGGGGAGGCTCATCCATTTTACTGCAATTTAAACGCATTCCTTTCGCGGTTAAGACTCTATCACTAGAATATCGTATAATGTCTGTTATGAAACGTTAACTTGGACTATTGGTATCTTGATATCATTGAACTATCTATTTGCGTTCAATGTATGTTAGTACATTTTCTGCGGTATGTCAGATTTCAACTAATAAACGAATATATATACATGTGTATATATATAATTAATTCATTTATTTATTATACAGTTTAATATCAGTCAATTACTCTGTTCCAGTGCTCCTATTTAATAAAATCTAAACTAAGAATTTAATTTGGTCTCTATCTAGTTGATCAACATAATGTCCAGGCTGATGGATGTGCCGTCACTTCAGCACCTGAGCCGGCTTGTCGTGGTACGCCTTGTGAGCAGAGACCTTATTGAGGAACTCCCTGTACCTGCTAGAATAAAGGGGTATCTCAAGTACGGTCAGTATGTTAGCCTATATAATATTACTATAGGCCTACATGTAAATTATGATATTTATGTTAATTATATAATTAATTAATTATATAATGTGTAAAATTCAGAAAATTGAGGAAAGGCAGTCTAGTAGGGAGTAATGTGTTTGAATCACACATTTCTTAGCTCTCGGTTGTTCCATGAATTTCCTAAAGGGGTTTCAATTAGTTTTTCAAACATCAGTACAGCTAATCAAAGGCTTAAGCCATATTTATTGTTAATTGCCTGTGTTGAAAACATGGTAGTGTGCGGAAGCAGATGGGATTTGAAAATAAGAGAGTACTGGACTAAATAAAATGAACTAAAAAATAACCATAGCATAGAGAAAACTGGAGTAAAACTTAAGAGAAAAATTGCAAATTACTTTGTGACGTGAACGCTGTCAAGTAACTTAAAGTCATTTGCAATATTAATCATAAATTAAGTTCTAGTCAAGTATTCTCTGCGACTGTATGATTTATAGTTCATATAGTTCAGCAATTCGTCTTTAAAAATCAAATCTACTTCCATCACTAAGAGGTTTTCGACCACAATTTTAAGTTAATTGACGTTAACGCACTCGAGTAACTTTATTCAAAATTATGGTCTATATTTAGCTGTTAGAGAGGCATGGCTCAGCTCTAGTACTGAGGTTAAGATCTTGCAAGTCAAGATTCATAGGATCAAAGGACTGACAGTCGTGGATGATGAGATCTTTGTGGTAGGCGAGAATCACGAGCCACAAGTCCAAGTGTATGACTTACACAGTCTGACAGCGTCGCGCGATATCAACATTCCTGGTATGAAGTCACCTGTAGGTCTGGCTGGTTGCTCCTACAACAAAGCTCTGTATTTCAGTGACTGGCGACTCAACTGTATCCACAGAGTCGACCTCAACAACAACGACTCTGTTACTCGCTGGAAGATGAGAGAGAATCATGAACCATGTGGTCTCTCAGTGACACACGAGTACAATGTACTGATTGCAGTGGGAAGATATGACGATACATCAACGAATGGTTGTGAGCTGTACTCTACTCAAGGGCAACTGTTACTTGAAATAAGATATGATGAAAGCCTTAAAGGCCCTGGGGAGACAATTCAGTTATCAAGTAATCAGTTCATAGCACGTCTCATGTACAGGAACACTAGATTTGTAACCACTTTGATAAACACTGAGGGTCAAATCTTAAAAATATATGAAGGAGCTAAAGATCAACCGTACCTGTACAATACAATCGCTGTTGATTATAGGATTAAACTTATATTTATGATTGACGAGGTAAACAACAGAGTTCTGCTGTTAGACACAGACCTCAATTATTTAGGTCATGTTCGTACATCATGTGACCTCCAGCAACCCTATCGCCTTTGCTATGACTCTTCGGCTGATCGGCTTATTGTGTGGGATAGGAGAGACCAGGGTCGTATTTTAGTCATCAGTCCATTTATTTGAGTAATGGGTAATATACTATATTTCTAGTATATAGCCAGCCGTATAGTATAACGTATATAGTATACGTTACGAGCCAACCCTCTATAGCGAGAAGTTTTAATGGGGGTGTTTAAGCAGGGGAACTGTATCATTCCGTGCTTTCATTGTGTTTGCGGTGTGTTCCCCTTTTAGAAATCATATTAGATACTAGATGACCTCTATATACTTTACAAGGGGGAGGGGAAACAAATTCTCGTCGTTTCCCTAACTCTCATATCGCAATTTAACCACTGCCTATGGCTTTTTGCAAGCTTCATTCGCCCATAGGCCCCTCTAATCATAGTAGGCTTATATAAAGGCTCATAACGTCTGAAAAACCAACTTTTTTCTAATTCATAATATGGTTATCATCATCTTCCCTGGTATCACGGTAGTCAACAACTAGTGTACTGGCATATAAGGATTATAGTTTTATCAATATACATGTAACTAGTTTTAAATTATGGTCTATATTTAGCTGTTAGAGAGGCATGGCTCAGCTCTAGTACTGAGGTTAAGATCTTGCAAGTCAAGACTGAGAGGATCAAAGGACTGGCAGTCGTGGATGATGAGATCTTTGTGGTAGGAGAGGATCACTAGTTTAAAATTCTTGATCTAGGCAGTTATTCAAACACTTGAAAAGTTGATATACGTTTTACTACTTTCATTTTCTACACTCTTTATTTATAAACCGATAAAATCGGCTTTAACTATGTTTTGTTTATTTTTATAAGTCTCTCGTAAGTGACATCAGGAACTGCTCTTCTGAAGCAGAGTTTCTAAACTATATAAGCAACATCTGATTATAAATGGGAAGAAATATAGTCCCTTACTGCAATATCAAAGGTTTAAATCTTTAACATATCAATGACAATGTGACAATGAGAATATTAAATCTCTATAAAGAACATGTCAATGACAAGATGAGCAAAATCTTTATAAAAAAGATGACAGTGAGGAGTTATTATTAATTAAGAACCCTAAATCTGCTTATCCGATGTCAAAACTTAGTGAATCCTGTCATCGACTCCTGAAGTGCAAAAAACGTGTGCACGCGGTCCAGTTCAACGTAACTATTTTATGACATCTGTTACATTTGTACAATCAATAATTACTGTTCGTGTATATACGAATTGTACACAACATAAATTTTTACATATACAGCACATAATGCATATGTTTACATACAGAGCACATAATTTACATGTTTACATTTACAGTACATAACATACAAAGTACATAAGTTAGGCCTACATTTTTACATACTCAGTACATAATGTACATGTTTACACACAGTACATTTCATACATGCTTACATACAAAGTACAAAACGTACATGGTTACATGCAACAAATATAATTACTTTTATCCCAACACAGTACATAATGTTAAATTTTACTTACACAGTATATAACGTACATGTTTACATACACAGTATATAATGTACATGTTAACATAAACGGAATACAATGTACTTGTTTACATAAACAGTATACATAATGTATTTGTTTATGTAAACAGTACATAATGTACTTGTGTACATGTAGGCCTACAGTAGGCCTACATAATGTAGGCTACTTGTTTTAATTTACCCGAAGAACGTTGAATTTAGAAATATGCTTGAAAAATCTAAAAGCGGATAAATTTAGAAAGTTTATAGAAAGTGTAGTGGTCTGATTCTACACACCAAATACAGCTCAGATTGACTAAAGCTGTTGGTCTATTTATATCTACCAATGAGCGCTAGCGTTACATAAAATCTCAAAACAAAACAGCGATGATCTCTGGTAAAATTGTCTTACGAAATGAAATGTCTTCAATCTGTAATTACGTCTACTAGTAGATTACTAATCATAATAGCTCTATGAAATCTAATTTTGGGCCTATCTGTTTTTATGAAGCGCGGCATTGGAGTCTCATTCTAGGTATGTAGAATGCTATAGAGCGCGAAAGAGAAAGAGAGTAAGAGGGAGAGAGAGTGAGAAAGTGAATAAGCTCACCTGTACCAGAATTAGCTGTTAGCTATTCTCGTGCGTTGTGCAATGCCTGTTCGGCGTTTATAATCCTAGTTCACGCTTAAAATTTCAGCTAGGCCTATTTATTGATACCAACTAAAAGCTGTGGTTTAAAATTGATTCAAGCAGCCTAGGGCTACTAGGCCTATCGCAAAATATAGACATGGACAAATGTATTAGTTTTTGTAAATTGTAGTCATTTAGACCTTTTGTAATATGTAGTGGTAACTCTGCTCAAATAATAAACAAAGCTTAGTGGGTGAGTGGTTTAAGAGCGTGGAAGGGTGTGTACTTATATTATTTTAGTAACCTAATCGATAAACTTACTAGTTAATATAAATCGCAGTAGTATATGTGTAATTCTTGATACGTACTTAACATAAATGATTATTTTGTAAGATAACTTAGGATTTCTTTAATAATTAATTCAATATATTCGATCGTATAAACACAAACCAAATAAAAATACGTTTGGAAATTTCAGAAAAACAAACAAAATATTGGAAGTGGCCAGTGGCGGATCCAGGGGGGCTCAGGGGGCCCGGATCCAGGGGGGCTCATGGGGCCCGGACCCCCCTTAGGCCCGACGATAAAAAGTTTTAAACTATATTTTCATTGTTCCTATGCAATTTCTAGGTGTAAATATGTTTTAAGGGCGCTAGGGGGGGTTGGGGGGGATACAAGAGGGAACTCGAACAGTCCGACTACCTGGATTTTTTTCAAATATGGTGTAAAAATGTTGACCGTTTCACTAGCTCTCAATTTTCACTTTAGCCACAGTATAAGAGGCAAAAGGGTGTAAATAAAATATGTGAACTCTCTCTTGGGACAGTGGTGCAAACAGCCTTGGCTGGGATCGAGGGGCTTAAGCCCCCCCCCCTATCTTCCGTAAAAAATTAGGTCACTTTTGCATTTGGTCTAGATCCGCTGAGTTTCTTCAGAGCCTCAGAGGTGAAAACATTAACCTACTTTTTTCCTAAACACATGTAGGATATTAGGCATTTTAGGTTTTCCTCTCACTTTAGTACGGGTATGATGGGGGGTGGGGTAAGATACGGGGATATACTCACTCTATAAACCGAGCAAAGTATGCTGAAAAATTTTAAGCCCCCCCCCCCCCCCCCAACACAGCATAATTTCTGGCTGTGTCACGTCCCGAAGAAGGCGTAAGCAAAAATGTGTGCACTCACCAAAAAACATTTCGGCTCCCCCCCTTAAAAAATTCCTTGATCCGCCCCTGGAAGTAGCCTATTTATTGCAAAATTTAGTGTAGAAAGGATATAAAATCGTGTACACTGTAAGCGACTGGAAAGTCCTTGTGGCGAATCTCTAACCAGTCGATCAGTAACTGAACTTTATAACTGTTAAAACTGTTATGCTTTAAAACTAACTCATACCATCAGTATAATTCAGTGGATTTGCAAATAAAGAACATCATACACGCAAGAAGCGGTTGTTAAACATATTAATATGTACAGCATAGACAAGCTTGCACCATTTTTAAAGAATATCAGTACATGTGTAATATGAAAGGCGACAAATTCAATGAAAAATTGAAATGATTAGAAATAGTAAATTGACTTTAAACTGTTTCTATCACTAAGTGATATATATCATAGGAGAAATCTAAATCTAAATAAATTTCATAAAACTTTCGCCAAATTGTTATGTGGGAAATGAACCAATAGCTTTCTTCATATTAGTCAAGCGCGTGCAACCAAACTATTTCACAGCCGCGAAAGGAAAGTCTTTGGACCATTTCACTCCATGCGAATGCTTCCGTATAAAGTATCCAATAAAAGAAGAATATTCTTTGGTCTCTATCTAGCTGATCAACATAATGTCACGCCTGCGGACATTACCGTCACTTCAGCACCTGTGCCGGGTTGTCGTGGTACACCTTGTGAGGAGAGACCTTATTGATGAACTCCCTGTACCTCCTAGGATAAAAGAGTATCTCAAATACGGTCAGTATGTTAGCCTATGTAATATCACTAAGCATGTAGGTCTTAAATTATAATATTCATGTTAACTATTTAATTAATTTTGCTCCCGTGTTGTGTCCGAGCTGTTGACTGTGCGTGTCGTAGAAGGCGACTAAAGCACTTAGATCCATATACCAACGTCAGAAAGGATATTAGGTCAGCGTCTAGGCTCCAGAAATTGCTACAATTTTAAATGAATCATGGAAAAGTCTCAAATAGGGGATTGACTGATTATAAGATGAAAAACAGGGAGGAATTGAGACAGTCTATTCGTATCCGACCATTGTTAAACTGGGATTCAAGGGAAGATGATAATGTAACTACATAATTAACTAATTATATAATGTATATAATTCAAGTAAGGGAGGAACGGCAGTCATTAGTAGGGAGTGTAGTATTAACTCACATATTGCCTTGTTCTCGGTTGTATCATGAATTTCTTAAGGGGTTCTAAGAGTTTTGGATTATCAGTAAAGCTAAGCTAAGGCTAAGGTCACTTTTATTGTTAATATCCTGGGTTGAAAACATGGTATTGTATTGTGCGGAAGCAGATTGGATTTGAAAATAAGAGAGTACTGAACAAAATGAAACGAACTGATAAATAACCATAGTCATAGAGAAAATTTGAGTAAAACTTGCAAAAATTGCAAATTAATTTGTGAGGTAAACGCCATCAGGTAACTTAAAGTTATGTTTCTGATAAATTAAAGTAATATTTCTGATAAATTAAGTTATGTTTCTGATAAATTAAGTTATGTTTCTGATAAATTAAGTTATGTTTCTCATAAATAAAGTTATGTTTCTCATAAATTAAGTTGTTTCTCAAAAGTTTTGTTATGTTTCTCATAAATTAAGTTATGTTTCTCATCAATTAAAGTAATGTTTCTCATAAATTAAAGTTACGTTTCTCATAAATTAAAGTAATGTTTCTCATAAATTAAGTTATGTTTCTCATAAATTAAAGTAATATTTCTCATAAATTAAGCAATGTTTCTCATAAATTAAAGTAATATTTTTCAAAAATTAAGTTATGTTTCTCCTAAATTGAAGTTATGTTTCTCATAAATTAAAGTAATGTTTCTCATAAATTAAAGTAATATTTCTCCTAAATTAAAGTTATGTTTCTCATAAATTAAAGTAAATTTTTCTCATAAATTAAAGTTATGTTTCTCATAAATTAAAGTAATGTTTCTCTAAATTAAAATTATGTTTCTCATAAATTAAAGTAATGTTTCTCATAAATTAAGTTATGTTTCTCATAAATTAAAGTAATGTTTCTCATAAATTAAGCTATGTTTCTCATAAATTAAAGTAATGTTTCTCATAAATTAAATTGTGTTTCTCATAAATTAAAGTAAAGTTTCTCATAAATTAAAGTTATGTTTCTCATAAATTAAAGATATGTTTCTCATAAATTAAAGTAATGTTTCTCTAAATTAAAATTGTGTTTCTCATAAATTAAAGTAATGTTTCTCATAAATTAAGTTATGTTTCTCATAAATTAAGTTATGTTTCTCATAAATTCTCATAAACGCCATCAAGTAACTTTGCAATGTTTCTCATAAATTAAGTTACACTCAAGTATTTTCTGTATCTTTGATGATTTATAGTTCAATTAGTTTAGTGACTCTTCTTTTAAAATCAAGTCTACATCCGTCACTAGCAAGTTTCCGTCCACAATTTTAAGTTAATTGACGTTTGAGCTCTCAAGCAATTTAATTTAAAATTATGGTCTATGTCTAGCTGTTAGAGAGGCATGGCTCAGCTCTAGTAGGCCTACTGAGGTTAAGATCTTACAAGTCAAGACTGAGAGGATCAAAGGACTGGCAGTCGTGGATGATGAGATCTTTGTGGTAGGAGAGGATCGGTCAGAAGTCAACGTGTATGACTTACACAGTCTGACAGCGTCACGTGATATCAACACTACTGGTATGGGATCACCTCCCTGGTGTCTGGCTGGTTGCTCCTACAACAAAGCTCTGTATATTTGTGACTGGTGGCTGGACTGTATCCACAGAGTCGACCTCACTAACAAAGACTCTATTACTCGCTGGGAGTTGAAAGAGAATCATGTGCCTTGTGGTCTCTCAGTGACACACGAGCACAATGTGCTTGTTACAGTAGAGAGACGCTACGACGAGACATCAACGCATGGTTGTGAGATGTACTCAACTCAAGGGCAACTGATGCTTGAAATAAGCTTTGTTGAAATCCTTAAATGCCCGGGGGAGACAATTCAGTTGTCCAATAATCAGTTCATCGCACGTCTCCGGTATAGCAACACTAGATTTGTAACCACTTTGATAAACATTGAGGGTCAAATTTTAACATTATATGAAGGAGCTGAAGATCAACCGTACCTGTATAATACAATCGCTGTTGATTGTAGGAGTAAACTTATATTTATGATTGACGGCGTAAATAACAGAGTTCTGCTGTTAGACACAGATCTCAATTATCTAGGTCTGGTTAATGTATCACGTGACCTCCAGGAACCCTATCGCCTCTGCTATGTTTCTTCGGCTGATCGGCTGATTGTGTGGGATAGGAGAGATGCAGGTCGTATTTTAGTTATTAGTCCATGTTTTTGAGTCATGCGTAATATACTATATCTGTAGTATAGAGCCGGTCTATAATACGTTGCGAGCCAACCCTCTCTTGCCAGTAGTTATAATGGGGGTGTTAACGCAAATGATCTGCGTTATTCCGTGCTTTCTATGTGTCTGCGGTGCGTTCCACTTTTGGGGACCCATATTAGATACTAGATAACCTCTATATACTTTATAAGGGGGTCGACAAATTCGTATCGTTTCCCTAACTCTTTTTGTAAGCTTCATTCTCCCATAGGACGTACTAATTGTCATAGGCTTATATTCTGGCTCATAATGTCTAAAAAAACCAACTGCTTTATAATTCATTATCATAGTCATCATCATCTTCCCTTGTATCAGAGCAGGCTACAACAATTATACTGAGATATAGGGATACAGTTGTACCAGTACAACTAGGCTAGTGTAAAATACTAAATTCTTGATCTATACAGATATTCAAACGCTTTAAAAGTTGTTATACGTTTTGTTACTTTCTTTTTCTAGACTAATTATTTATCAACTGATGAATTCGGCTTTAACTAAGTTTTATTTATTTTTATTAGTCTCTCAAGTGATATTAGGAACTGTCCTTCTGAAGCAGAGTTTACTAAATTAAAGAAGCAGCATCTGATTATAAATTGGAAGAAATATAGACCCTTACTCCAATAGCAAAGGTTTAAATCTTAATATATCAGTGACAATGTGAGCACTAAAGCTCTATACAGAACCTGCCAATGACCAGATGTGAAAAATCTTTATAGAAAGATGTCAGTTACAAGTTATCACTAATTTACAACCGTAAACCATTAAGTTTATAAGTTATCAAAACTTAATGAATCCTGTCACCGGCTCCTGAAGTGCAATAAATTTGTACAGGCGTCCGGTTGAACGTAACTAATTTATAGTATCAGTTACATTTATGCAATATATAAAGTACTTGCATACATACACAGTACATAATATATATGTTTACATATACTGCACATAATGTATATTTTTACATATAAAGCACATAATGTGTATGTTTATATGTACAGCACTTAATGTACATGTTTACAAGCAAAGCACATAATGTACATGTTTACATGTACAAAATGTACATGTTTACATACACAGTACATAACGTAAATAGTTACACACGGTACATTTCATACATGTTTGCATACGTACATACAAAATTACACGTATTACACAGGACTTAATACACAATTTTACTTACTCAGTATAAAATATACATGTTTATATACCCAGTACATAATGTAGGCCTACATTTTTACATCAATCTTTATTACACCATCAAAAAGTGGTAGCAAGTTACATACAATAAACAAACAAAATATAGCAACAGTGCATTATTACAAATACAGGTGCATTGAAAATAAACCAAAATAAAATAAATATATATAGCATAGATTATCTACTTAATACATGGCTATATAGACTTTTCGCATTATTTATACATATATTTCTTAAAATTAAATTTTGACTTTAACAAGCCTTCATTACCAAATTACATTTATATTTAATGTATCTCTCTTTGATGCTCTGGACTCCAAACATATTCATACATGTTATATTATCTTTTTCCCTGACCTTAAATATCTTGCATATTGCTGTACTTAAAATAAAGTCAAGGCTATTTAAATCAGACGCTGTGAGATCAAGCGCCCCAATGGCATAAGTTAAGATTGGAATAGCCAATGTTTCTAATAGATACACTGTAACATTAACATTAGACAAGTGACCTAGTTTAGAATACAACGTATTAAATGCAGAGTAAAATTTACATTTCACACCTGAAAATGAAACTTTAAATTTTTTCCCAGCTACAATGGTCACGCCCAGAAATCTGGTTTCTTTAACCCAGAGTATGCTCCTATTATTGACCGTTACGCTAGGTCCCGTATTCCAGTGTCTTTTTCCAAATATAATACAGTACGACTTATTTGTATTTAATTCAAGACCTACATCATTAAGACTTTTACAACATATATTAATCATAGTTTGTAATTCGCTTTTCGAAGGCTAAATTAATATTCGATCGTCGGCATACATAAAAGAGCCATAGCATATATTGTTCATTCGACAACCGTATTTAGACAATTTCGTCAAAATATTGACATAATATTTTTACTTAAACAGTACATAGTGTAGGCCTACTTGTATGCATACACAGTACATAATGTAGTCACTACTTTTGTACATATACAGTAAATAATGTTCTTTGTTTAATTTACCTGAATAGCGTTGAATTTAGAAATATGCCTCAAAAATAAAAAAACCGATAAATATCGAAATTTTAAGGAAAGTTTAGTGGTCTGGTTCTACACACAACTTATAGCTCCGATTGGTAAAGCTAAGTGTTTGTCTCTATATATCTGCCGATGAGCGAATGCTTTAAAGAAAATCTCGAAATAAAACGTCGATTTGCTGATCTTTGGTAAAATTTTCTTACGAAATGAAATGTGTTCAATCTGTAATTACGTCTATTGGGGCCTATTAGTAGACTACTAACCATAATAGCTCTATTAAATCAAATTTTATCTGTTGTAATGAAACGCAGCATTAGTCTCTCATTCAAGGCACATGCATATAGAATGAGATAGAGCGAGAAGAAGCGAGAGAGAGAGAGAGAGAGAGAAAGAGAAAGATAAATTAATCGATAAATTTACTAGTTTATGTAAACTGTAGTAGTATAGACCTTTTATAATATATAGTGGTAACTCTGCTCAAATAGTAAACAAAGCTTAGTGGGTGAGATTTTTGAGAGCGGAGAAGGGTGTGTCCCTATATTCTATTAGTAATCTATAAACATACTAGTTCAAATAACTGTTGTAGTAGGCCTATATGTTTAATTCCTGATAGGTATTTAACATAAGTGATTATTTTTTGTAAGATAACTTATACTTTCTTTAATATGTAGGCTAATTCAATATATTCGATCGTATAAAAAGGTACCTAAATAAAATTACGTTTGGAAATTTCAGAAGTCAAAACAAAATATTAGAAGTAGATATTGCTAGTTTATTTTCGAATGGATACATAGGGTATCTTGTACACTATCAGTGATGGATAAGTAACTGAACTTTATAACTGTCATGATATTTAACTTAACTCACACCATTAGTATAATTCAGTGGATTGGCATGTGAAAAGCATCGTACATA
Organism: Enchytraeus crypticus; assembly: GCA_905160935.1. Classification (NCBI taxonomy): domain Eukaryota; kingdom Metazoa; phylum Annelida; class Clitellata; order Enchytraeida; family Enchytraeidae; genus Enchytraeus; species Enchytraeus crypticus. The sequence goes on along the minus strand of CAJHZI010000348.1, from coordinate 60,510 downwards.
AAAGAAGCGGTTGTTAAACTTTGACATGGTCAGACTGGCATAGACTGGCGGGTACCTTTTTCTACAGAAAATATCAGTTCATGGCGAAAGGAAAGGGCGACAAATTCAATAAAAAATTTAAATGATAAAAATTACTAAACTGACTTTAAAATGCTTCTATCATTATATGATATATATCATAGGAAAAATATAAATAAATCTTATTAAACTCTTGATATATTTGTAAGTGGAAAACAAACTCAAAGATTTTTTCATATTGGTCAAGCGCGTGCAGCCAAAATATCTCACACCCTCTTGAGGAAAATCTTAGGACCATTTCACTTCTGGCTAATGCTTCTGTATAAAGTATCAAATAAAATAAGAATATTCTTGGATCCCTTTCTAGCTGATCAACATAATGTCAAGGCTGAAGACTGTGCTGTCACTTCAGCACCTGTGCCGGGTTGTCGTGGTACATCCTGTGAGCTGAGACCTTATTGATGAACTCCCTGTACCTGCTAGGATAAAAGAGTATCTCAAAATGGGTCATTATGCTAGCCTATATAATATATCAATAAATGTCTATTATATATATATATATATATATATATATATATATATATATACATATATATATATATATACATATATATATATATACATATGCATATATATATATAATATAATTATATATATTAATTATGTAATTAATTAATTAATTAGTGTGTATGATAATATGGAATGACAGAACGGTAGCCTGGTAGGGAGTATATTATGATTGAATCACTTGTTGTTTAGTTCTTGGTGACATCGTGAATTTTTCCTACGATTTTCCTACACGTGGTGGGTAGCGCAACACGTGGGGCTGGTCTGGTTCAGTTCTCTGGTGCTGTTCTCCATTCACTACCTGCCAACAAAGTACCTCAGTGTGTTCCACCGCTGCGCCATACATCTGATTTTTCCTTACTACAACGTACTAAGGAAAAATTCACGATGTCAATAAGAACTAAACAACAAGTGATTCAATCTTAATATACTCCTTAGATGGTACTGATATTCTATTCTATGCTTAGATGTACTGATATTCTGACACTAATGAATCATTAGGGTCAGAATATCAGTACATCTAAGCCAAGGTTAGAGCCATGTTTATTGTTAATTTCCTGTGTAGAAAACATAGTAGTGCACGGAAGTAGAACGCATTTGAAAATAATAAGTAATGAACTAAATGATCTTTCTCTCTCTTAGTACACTGCGTACTGGCAGGTCCATGGTATATAACGCCTCCACTCATCTCTATCTTCCGTTTTCATCTTCATGTCAACATACGAGTAAAATACATACTTTAAGTCATCTATAACATTCCTTTTGACTAACCATTATTCTTAGAGGATTCTGCTCTTGACGAGGTGAGCCCCCTTTGACTTCCTCAGCTTCAACTAACATTTACTGGGCAGGGGCGTCAATCGCTGAGAAACCTAACTAAATGGAACTTATAAATCGCAAGAGTCTACTTAAGTAAACTAATTCAAGAGAAGAAAATGAAAATTACCATAAGTTATCGCTGTAAAGTAACCTAATGTTATATTTTTTTTCTATGTTTAGCTGCTAGAGAGGCGTGGCTCAACTCTACAGAGCTTAAGATCTTAGAAGGAAAGACTAAGTGGGTCAGAAGAGTAGCCGTCATGGATGATGAGATCTTTCTGGTTGAAGAGAATCAGTCACAAGTCAACGTGTATGACTCACATAGTTTGACAAATTCACGTGACATCGATATTCCTGATATGAGAGCACCTCGTGGTCTGGCTGGTTGCTCTTACAACAAAGCTCTATATATCAGTGACTGGAGACTCAACTGTATCCACAGAGTCGATCTCACTAACAAAGACTCTATTACTCGCTGGAAGATGAAAGAGAATCATGTGCCTTGTGGTCTCTCAGTGACACACGAGCACAATGTGCTTGTTACAGTAGAGAGACGCTACGACGAGACATCAACGCATGGTTGTGAGATGTACTCAACTCAAGGGCAACTGATGCTTGAAATAAGATTTGATGAAAGCCTTAAAGGCCCTGGGGAGACAATTCAGTTGTCCAGTAATCAGTTAATCGCACGTCTCCGGTATAGGAGCACTAGATTTGTAACAACTTTGATAAACATTGAGGGTCAAATCTTAAAATTATATGAAGGAGTTGAATATCAACCGTACCTGTATAATACAATCGCTGTTGATTATAAAAGTAAACTTATATTTATGATTGACGGCGTAAACAACAAAGTGTTGCTGTTAGACACAGACCTCAAATATCTAGGTCACGTTAATACACCTTGTGACCTCCAGGAACCTTATCGCATCTGCTATGACTCTTCGGCTGATCGGCTTATTGTGTGGGATAGAAGAGACGAGGGTCGTATTTTAGTCATCAAACCATTTACTTCAGTCATGTTTGCTAAACTATATTTGTAGTATATAGCTGGCCATTCATACGTTACAAAGCCAACCCTCTTTATCTTGCTAACTTCAAATGTTTATTTTTCATATTGTCTTTTAAATTTTATATTTCTACACACATCATAAGCATCATTAGCTTGTGTTCGAGCTAGATTTTGCGCTTGCTCTTTACGTAGTAAAGATTTGGCAAATGCTCTTCTTCAAAGATTCTCTCAAGCCTCCACACTCTCTAAGCTTCTGTAGGTCTCCCAGTTCTGGTGGGGTTATACAAATGCCGAAGAGAGAACCCGTCTTCAAATTTTTTAAGGAAGCAAAGGAGAGCTGGATTCTACTGTAATGAGTCTAATTTTGAGGATCTAGGCAACTCTGCTGACAATAATATTTGCAAGGCAATCAGTAACAACCCTGAACATTTACTGGTGCATTTGTTGCCTCCACAAAACAAAAATAATTACCAGACCCGAAGAAATACTGCTAACAGGTGCTTTTCCCTTCCCAGAAATCGCAGCAGTCTGAGCGATAAGAACTTCATTACCCGTATGATTGTAGATGATGCTTGTTTATATAATGAATATTAATAATACTTCTAAATACTAAACTAAATACTATACTAAATGAATATTTCTTTACTCATTGTACAGTACGCCCTGTATGGTTTTTATGTATAGTATAAGCCATGGATTTATGTAAAAAGCTGATAAAGCTAAGGTTAACGTCAGATTCCTCACTCGAAAGCGATGTCAGTGACGGGCGAGCCCAGGATTTGAACCCGCACCTACTTATCCGCGGTCGAGTATCTTACCGACTTCGCCACTGGCTCCAGCCTTAATGTTGTACTATACATGTCTTAAATGCTATCGAAAACAATTTTTAGTGTCATCTCTTTTACATGCAGCCTATTAAATCTTTATTCTCTATCTGTAATTTCTAATGCTGTTTCTGTTGGAATTTCTGCACTGTAACTTCCTGCGGTTGTCAGATTGAACACAAATAAGTGAATATTATTACTTATAGCCAGTAGTTATATTGGGGGTGGGTGGTAACTTACGGGATCTGCGTCTTTCTGTGCTTTCATTGTGACTGAGATGACCAAAATTAGATACTTGAAGACCTCCACATACATTACAGGGGCTCGAAAAGTAGGCCCTACGTTCCTAGCTCTAAATTCCCACTTTAAAACCACAGCCTATAGCCTTTAGCAAGCTCTATTCGTGTAGGTCGTACTAGCAATAGTAGGCCTATGTAGTGGCTCATAACGTCTGAGAAGCCAACTTTTTTACAATTCATCATTTTCGTCATTAATGTTGTGATACAGTTTACATTTTTTCTTGCTTTAGACCATGCTATTATGGATGTCAAACTTGGCCATTAGGAAGGAGGCGTCAGGAAATTAGATGCATTAAACAGTTGACAAATGTATCAAGAATTAGGAGAAGAAGAGCTGGATAGGACACATTCTAAGGGAGAAAGTATACTAAATGAGGTCATATAAGGAAGAATGAAAAGAAATAGAGGCAGAGGCAGGCCGCGATTATGAATGCTTAGTGATTTAAAGATTTACTCGTACATGTATTTTAAATAAAAAGGAAGGCGAAAGACAAAGAAGAGGGGAGGCGTTATATACTATAGACCTGCAAGAAGGCAGTGCACTAAGAGAGAGAGAGAGCGAGATATATATATATATATATATATATATATATATATATATATATATATTCATCTCTTTCTAACATCCAACTAAATTAACTTCACTGGTTCCTAATGGAAAAATCCATAGCAAGGGGATTCAGCTCAGAAGCCATTTTCCCGAAGTTATGTAGTACGTGTAGTACATATGGGTAAGGCGTAGCCTTTTATGAATGGATTAACTTGTTGATCTATGGAGTGCTCTACATGGAGCATGAAAGCAGACTCTGAGTAGGAATGTGTACCATTATTGGACCTGCCATTTGTCAGAACACTAGAGAGCTTAACTGAAACAAAAAACATGTATAGATAAGACTAAGCTGTTGGAGAGAGAAGTAGAACGAATTAGAGAATCAGATGCAAGAGTGTTTTCAGTTGTAACATAGCTATCTCTCCGATTTGCACTCTTTACACAGATGGAATTATACCTCTGTAGGCAGATTGAGAGTCTCTGTCTCAAGAAGCTGGTTTCGCGCTTATCCATCTCCTGTAGCGGCGGATAAATGATGACCCAATGAAGAAATAAATTCGCTTCCTTCCTTATTCATAGGACCTAAAGTCTCGAGAGCAGGTGGTATGAAACAATAGCTATGAGACAATTCATGATATTTGCTTATTTTTCTGTCGGCGACTAGTTCAGCAGCTCCACCAGCTGACACCGAAGACACGTTTAAATAAGACTTAGCTACGGTATCTGTTACTGTAACATCCCAAAGCAGAGATTTGCCACCTTTCCACGGGATCAGAGTAAGACCATCTGGTCTTTTGCCATCTGATCTAGAAATTCCAGTCGGTTCTAATTTGGAGGGTATATTGGCCTTAATCAGGGCATGCCAAATTATGTGATTTATGTTGTGGTGCCTGCTCGATCTGCCAGCGCTCTTGCGGCAGGAAAGTCCATGATGACCTTTAGGATCTACCAGACTACCGCATACACATTGGTGAATTTCACAAAGCTTGGTGCCGAGACGAAGGCCGACTGCTATTCTGATAGATTCGTCGTCAAGGCGTAATCCGCAGGAGGCAATCGGAAGCGCGTGCAGCCAGTCACTACTGTGTGGAGACGAAACTGCAATCAGTCGAGCTTTCTCTTTCAAGTCAGAAAGTGAGTTTAGAATCTGATTGAAGCTCTTCTTCACAATACAATCGTCCCAATTTCTTTGAATTCCAGCAGCAGGACCGACTGGAGCGCTGGCCTCGACTTCACTGCACCACATTGACTCAGCAGCTTTGATGTACACAGGATCGATGGAAGAGACACTGCTTCTCAGTATTTCTTCCTGAAGGCTCCGAGTTGAATTATAAGACGACAGGTAGGCTGACGGAGACAGTTGAGAAATACTGCGAATTCCGAGACCACCGTTCCGAACTGGAAGACTTGCTTGCTGCCATTGAGAGTCTGATAAATCTGCATTTATCAGGCTGCACAAACAGTCTCTTAAAATCTTGTCAATATTCTGAAGTAATGGGTGTTGAAAACAGGGTGAAGAACGCAGAGTGTGCATAACCTTAGGAGCGCTAACAGAGTAGCGCAGCAAGATCAGAGCATCGTGACGCTGTATATCCTTCAATCTTGCAGCAGCTCTCTGTAGATCCGCAACATGTTTCTCAAGTTTAGTATCCATGGCATGGCCTACAGTTAGAGGAGCACCTAAAAGTTCCGCATCAGTGATTGAAGTTTTCATGAGAGATTCTAGGAGAGGATCATCATGAGTAATTGTCTTAGAGATGATCTCGCACTTGTTTAAATTGAGCCTCAGACCGAGCTCTGCCCCCTTAGACAAAATAATCCTAACATCATTAGCTACCGTAAGTTAAGAGCGACGACTGCTAAGAGATGAAATATTAGGAAGAATGGAGGGAAATCCAGTCAGGGAAATACAGTCAGGGAAATCCAATCAGGGAAGTCCCGGACTTTTATTGCTGAATGATTATAAACTCCAAAAATAAATGTTTGACGAAGAGTGCAATGTCCAAATAACTCAGAAGAACTGAGGAGAGATCAAATAACCGAGAACAACAACAACGGCAAACCATCTTATTATTATTATTATTATTATTATTATTATTATTATTATTATTAAGTAATCAATAAATACCCCTGTAAATATCAACAAGTACTTATATGAATGTCAGCATGCAATCCTGTAAGTGTCAACAAGTTTTCCTGTAAATGTCAACAAATGCAAGTAATCATGTAAGCGTCAACAATTAATCACGTAAGTAGTCAATAAGTACTTATATGTAATTAACGATTACCCGTCTTATTAAGAGTATTCAGTCAGAGATTAGAATTTTTTCAGTACGTCTTCATCAGTACTTGCTCTATTAATGATTTATTTACGTGTTCCAACAGTAGCAGATCGTTATAGAATAAGTAAATCTTCAAAGGTGCTTTGAAATAGAGACATAATAATTTTTTTTTCGTTTAATTTATTTACATGTATATTTGTGCAAACAACTATGAAATCCAAATCGATATTACTGTTTAATAATTTGTAAGAAGAAGTTTTGAAAAAAGGCTTAGATTGTTATTTTTATCAAATTTGTTCATTTTAATGGGTAGTCAATAGAGTTAACTCATCATGAGTGACCGTTCATGAGTGAGCATTAATGAGTGACCATTCATGAGTGACCATTCATGAGTGACCATTCATGAGTGACCATTCATGAGTGACCATTCATGAGTGACCATTTAAACATGAGTGACCATTCATGAGTGAGCATTAATGAGTGACCATTCATGAGTGACCATTCATGAGTGAGCATTCATGAGTGACCATTCATGAGTGACCATTCATGAGTGACCATTCATGAGTGACCATTCATGAGTGGCCATTCATGAGTGACCATTCAATGTCAATCACAGATAAGCCAAGGGTACTTCTTCAGTCATAGGATCTTTGAGGGTCTCAAAGGATCACTCAAAAAAATCGCCAAAGACATCAAAGACACCACTGGCTCAAGCCAGTGGAGATGATGGTTAAAGTACTCGACCGCGGATCGGTATGGGCGGGCTTCAAATCCTGGGCTCGCACGTCACTGTCATTGCTTGAGAGTGAGGAAGCTGACGTTAACATTTGCTATGCCAGCTTTATTACTCATCAAGCAGAATATGAAGTTCTTGTTAAGTTATAATCAAACGACTTCAATTAACTAATTGGTTTGGTCACAACACTGAGAGAATCAAATTAAGAGCAAGACTTCGGCTGTTGGAAAGAAATACACCATCTTTATGGATTCCAATAGAATTTTGGAGAAAACCGAAGCGCTGCCCCTCTCTTAGTGCACTGCCTGCTGGCAGGTCCATGGTATATAACGCCTCCACTCTTCTCTGGCTTCATCCTTCCTCTTCATTTCCACATATGAGTGGGTCTTTAAAACATCTAACATACATAATCTCGGCCTGCCCCTGCCTCTTTTTCCGTCTCGAAGCGCTGTATGTTTATTTACATGTTATGCAAACTAGTGTAACAATACTAGTGGAAGATAGAAATCGTTTTTTAAGAGTAAGTTTATAGGTTATGGTCATAGCCAAAAATCTAGCTACGTTTGTTTTCCATGTTTTTGCGCAGTTCCGGAGGATCTGGAAATCAGGATGAAGGTGATCGTGATGAGCAGCGTGTACCTCATGGTAAGGTTAGTACAATAAAATATACGCTTATGCAACTATAACTGCATAATATTGCTAGATAATAGAGATATTATTTAATTGCTTTCCATAAACTCTAGCCTTGCATGTTTGATGTATGACAGTCAAGATATGAAAATGTTTCTGATTTAATTAAATTTTTCTGCATTGTATCAGCAAGTCAATGATGCAGAAAAAATATCTCATGCACTCCAGAGATGGAGCCATCAGTCTGTGATGTTTCAAAGTTGTTCTGAGTCATTAATATTACACTGTTCCAGTGTTGTTATGAGTCAATAATATTACATAGTTACGGTGTTGTTATGAGTCATCAATATTACACTGTTCCAGAGTTGTTATGAGTCATTAATATGACACTGTTCCAGGAATTTTCACACTGTTCTCTGACTAGTGGAGCAAAGTCTGGATTGGAAGAAATAAATATGTAGAGATAAATATGTAGGAATAACAGTCATCTCATTTCAATGTTAGGTATAAAGCAAAGGTAAAAGCTAAGCCTAACGTTAATTTGCTCACTCGAAAGCGATGTCAGTGACAGGAGAGCCCAGGATTTGAACCCCGCACATATTTATCCGCGGTCGAGTATCTTACCGACTTCGCCACTGGCTCCAGCCAGCTTACAGTAATTATTTGTGTCCTTATCTCTATTTTATTTCTGCGACATCTTGATTGTGTGGATCGATCGTTTTGTTTTGTATTTCAGAACCATCTTTACTACTAGACACTTCAGTTCTGTATTCAGAAGGATGGACAGAAGAAGAGCTGTAAAGCTAAACAGAAAGACGGCGAATCAGAATTTAAAAGCATCTTCATTTTAATTTTGACATTAGTTTTATAATTCATTACTGTTATACACTGATATTGTAGACTAAACCTTAAAGTAAATTCATAAAATCTTTCCTCATTATAGGCCTATTAGTAAACTGAAATTAGATAAATGGAATCTGTACTCGTGCTTCTAAATTTCATCTCAGTAATAAAAAGCTAAGACATAATTTTACAGAAATATTACGTTGACATATAGAATTGACATGTGTTATTGCAGTAATATATCCTACCCCGGATAAAGTATGTGCGGGGTTCAAATCCTGGGCTCGCCCGGCACTGATATTACTGTTGAGAGATTACACGGACGCTTACATCCACATTTCAGCTCTGCATACTACCTGTGAGTGAGTGGGGGGGTGAGTTGAGTGTAGTGAGTGAGGAGTGAGTGAGTGAGTGGTGAGTTGAGTGGTGGTGGGTGGTGAGTGGGTGAGTGGGTGGGTGGGTGGGGGGTGGGTGGGTGGGTGGGTGGGTGAGTGGGTGGGTGGGTGGGTGGGTGGGTGGGTGGGTGAGTGGGTGGGTGTGGGGGGTGGGTGGGGTGAGTGAGTGGGTGAGTGGGTGAGTGGGTGGTGAGTGGGTGAGTGTGTGAGTGTGAGTGAGTGAGTGAGTGAGTGAGTGAGTGAGTGAGTGAGTGAGTGAGTGTGAGTGATTGAGTGATTGAGTGATTGAGTGAGTGAGTGATTGAGTGATTGAGTGATTGAGTGAGTGAGTGAGTGAGTGAGTGAGTGAGTGAGTGAGTGAGTGAGTGAGTGAGTGAGTGAGTGAGTGAGTGAGTGAGTGAGTGAGTGAGTGAGTTAGTGAGTGAGTGAGTGAGTGAGTGAGTGAGTGAGTGAGTGAGTGAGTGAGTGAGTGAGTGAGTGAGTGAGTGAGTGAGTGAGTGAGTGAGTGAGTGAGTGAGTGAGTGAGTGAGTTGACTATACAAAAAAGGTTCAATGAACTCCACGAGAGTCTACGTGTTGTACAAAATTAATATTCCGCTAGTATATTGGCTGCAATTTACAGGATTAAATGAGGATGGTATAACCTTGAGGCTTGAACCACTACTTATAGGAATATATTAATAGATTCATGATGCCGCTAGATTAATAAGCCAATTGAAGCTTAAGAGAGCTAATAGAATTATCTCAAGTATTTCATTTACCAGGAAAACCTTGAAAACATCCTCAATCGCGGCGCAGTTTTAAGAGCATTAATTACTAACGCCCTGTTTGAATTTCACAACATCTCTCAAACTTTGGTCGAGAAAAACTAAAAATTTAATCCATTCACTGGTTGCTGTCTATTTAGTCTGTGTAAAGCTTTATCAAGATAGACTTGAGGTTGATAGGAATAAATTTAAGAAAATTTAACATTTAAATACCTTGTTCAACTTTGAAGTGGACACATTGGAAAGCTTTAAAGTCAAGTACTACGTAAGTCAATCTTTAGCCATCGCTTTAGTTCCTATATGTTTCTCGTGCAGAATAGTAACAGCGGATTCCTTCTGTTGCCACATAGCGTGAGGTACTGTAGATATTGTATAATTGCTAGTACTTATTTCCTGCAGTGGTCAGCTAGATAGCTTGGGTTACTGTAGATATTCTATAATTACTAGTATCTATTTCCTACGGTGGTCAGCTAGATAGCTTGTGCAACTGTAGATATTTGACGCAGAATGTAATTATTACATAGAGGGTAATTGTTGGTAATAATTGATATATAACATAAGCATATGCTCATGCAATTCCCCTAATCTACTTACATATATTATATTGAAGGATATTGAGTGATGTTGTGAAACTGTGCATTTCTGCATGAGAAACATTTTTGTATGAAGTCAATGTTTGCTGTAAGCATGAAATATAAAGGGACATGGCTCCCACATCATCATCATTATCTTCCACTCATTTGAGCATATAAAGAGGAAAGCGGAAGACAAAGAAGAGTGGATGAGTTATATGTAATGGACCTGCCAGTAGGCAGTGTACGAGAGAAAGAGTTACGTTAAAAGCTGGTGTAAAATTTACACTTTGAATATCAAACCGATGAAAAGAAGTTACAGTAGAAACTTTGTAGACAGGTTATTCGCCCTTTAACGAGCATTCACAGCTGTCAGTTTGACAAAGTTAGTACACTTTGGTGTAAAAGGTGATACTTAACAGAAGCAATAGAATTATTATAATTAAGTATTCGTTTTATAAAAATGGTAAAGCTAATGCTAACGTCAGTTTCCTCACTTGAAATCGATGTCAGTGACAGGCGAGCCCAGAATTTGAACCCCGCACATACTGATCCGCGGTCGAGTTTCTAACCGACTTCACCACTGGCTCCAGCCAATTGTCTGTTTAAAAGTCAATATGGTTAAGTTTAACGTTTATATCAGTAACACAGAGAGACTGTCAGAGCCAATCAGCCGGGAATCCAAACCTTGAGCTTCTTGCTTCTAATGCAAACGTTCTATCGTGTAGGCCATCCAGCCGGTACTAATATATGGCTAATATCCGAAGTGTACACCTAGGATTGAAATACGCCATAGTCGGTTGCGGGGTTCAAATCCTGGGCTCGCCCGTCACTGACATAGCTTTCAAGTGAGGAAACTGACGTTAACTTTAGCTTTCATAGAAAATTTTTTAGCTTTCAGAAAATTGAAGGTCATCAGGAGATCAAGGTCACGGTTGAGATTGAAGGTCATCAGGATGTCAAGGTCAAGGGTGGGTCCGATGATTCTATTGGAGGACGTGGAGACGAGGGATTATGCTCCAGGTGAGATCAACTTTACCAGAAAATCTTCTCATCTTTTAAAATATGTTTTGCTATAGTTGTGTTGTTAGTTGTTAAAAGTAAACACGCACTATAGTGAAACGATCAACTGTGTTTATATCTATCACTTTTAATACCACATGTTTAAGCCGTTAGGCCACTTAGTCCGTTTTCCGTATAGCCAGTCCAGTGAATGTCCGAGATTTTACTCTCAGATCAGCGCGGCTGGGATTAGAACCCGCGAGAGTTCAATTCACCTCAGTATCTGTCATTTAAAACTTCATGACGTTACCCCTACGCAACTGAGACATGCAAATTTTGTTATGTTGCAACATACATACTATAATAAATACACCACGTGATAATATACACAACGATAAAATACACTCCTCATGTTGTGTCCGGGTTGCTTGAAGAATAAACCAACCGTATACTGCACGTATCGTAAAAGACGACATATAAATAAGATCCAATCCAGCGTCAGAAAGTGCATTCGGTTGGTGAAGGCTTAGACTTCAGAAATTGTAACTTTTTTAAGAAACTGTCTTAAGCCCGACTCTAGCTAATTGGAAGCTACACTTTCTCAAGCTATAGACAACATCTTTTACGATTATGTAAAAGATGTTGGTGTATATACGATTCTTTTATCTTGTACGATCTTTTGCAGATATCGCTGCCGATACAGATGAGAAATTGTTTAACGCTATCATCAGTAACAAACAGCATGTCCTGCACCGGCTTCTTCCGCCGCTTAAAGATAATTTTAACTTTAAGCTCAGGGAGAGGGCTCACCCTTTCTCTTTACTATCTAAGCGCTCACCTTTGATGGATAAGAACTTTATAATTAGAATGCTATATAAAGACTCGTATTAGATTTTTTAAACAATGTCTGCTTATATTTATTACTTTCTATATTGCCAATTGTGTGTGTGTGTACGTTTTCTGCGGTATGTCAGATTTCATGTAATAAACGAATATAATAATAATAACATAAGTTATGGATAAGGCATAGCCTTTTGTGAAGGGATTAACTTGCTCCTTATGAATCATGAAAGCAGAATTTGAATAATGCAATATTTACTTTGGACCTATCACTTGCTAAACGCTAGAGAGATACATGTATGATTCTAAATTATGAACTATTATAAATTATTAATAATTTAATATCTTCCTGCGATCTAATTACGATCTTTAATTTAATATTTTTCTACGATATTATGTTGCTATGTTACTATGTTTCCGTGCTTCCGGTAGTCAGCTAGATAGAGCTCAATTGTGCTCTTTCTGACAGCCATTATACTTGTATTCTGTCGCGTTGTATGCGCTTTTTGTATATTGTGATTCAGTTACTAATAAATTTTCATGGCTCTCTCTTTCTTCCAGGCAATCTGGTGGAGATCTACAAGAAAGAGGGTAAAGGTCTCCCTGAATTCTTAAAACTCAGCGCTGTAAACTGCCCCCCAGGATTTGAGTTCCTGCTGGAAGCCCCTGGAGTGGTGGTCCAGAGAGACGTCAAATGTGAGTTACCCTCATCATCGTCATCATCATCATCATCATCGTCATCATCATCATCGTCATCATCATCGTCATCATCATCGTCGTCATCATCATTATCATCATCATCATTATCATCATCATCATCGTCATCATCATCATCCTACGCCTCATATTCTCCTGTTCATGCTTTCCTTCTCTATGAACAGTTTCATACACGGTTGAAGGCTTTTCTCATATTCAACCATTACACAGGAACTGAGACCAACACGTAAACATCCATTCCACTAGTATCCTTCCTCCGACCGAACTCCCGGATTTTGGCTTTCACCGATTTGGACACCACATTCAGCTCATCGGATTGGATTTGGTACCACAGTGCTCAATGTTGTCATGGACAACAGTATCACTCTATTATTGTTGTTGTTATTGTTGTTGTTGTTGTTACCCAGATCTCTGCTGATGATTACTCTTTATCTGCGTCCATGACACAATCATCGGATGAAGAAGTGGACGTTAAATTGCGATAGATTTATTGTTAGAGTACACTGTGAGTACATCAAGAGTGTTTAAATCAACCAGTAATGAAATATCTCTCTTAGTGTACTGCCTACTGGCAGGTCCATAGTACATAACGCTTCCACTCTTCTCTGTCCGCCGCTTTCCTCTTCATGTCCACATTTGAGTGGATCTTTAAATCATCTCAGATTAATAATCTTGGCCTTCCTCTGCCTCTATTTGCTTCCATTCTACCTTTTATGACCTCTTTTAGTAGACTTTCCCTCCTTAGAATGTGTCCTATCCAACTTTTCTTCCTAATGAAATATGCTGACCAAATTTGTTCAAACTTTACATTTGGTAGCACACGTGACAACTGCATGGGGTGTCCTATGCTTAGCTCGTTGTTGAAATTCTTTGCTATTATTGACTTCTTTCTATGATTTCCATTTAATCGTTACCGACTACCAGTCGCAATGAAGGAAAGTATTCATCATAGAAATGCTACTAAGAAAGAACTAAGGATTGCAACGGGAAACCACCTTAGAAGCCACATTATTCCCTGGCTGCATGCGACATTAAGGCGCGAATAGGATAGTAGCGATTAACTCGTTAATAGATGGAGCGTTCTTAATGGAGCGTGAAAAGCCACGCTTGAGTAGGAATATGTATCTTGGACCTGCCACTTGACAGATTACTGTATTAATATATATATATATATATACAATATATATATATACAATATATATATATATATACAATATATATATATATATACATATATATATATATATATATATATATATATATATATATCTATATATACAGTATATATATATATATATATATATATATATCTTATTATATATTGCAAGTATCTAAGTATATTAATATATACTGTAAATACTGGACTACACTCATACAGTACAGGCATACAGTAGATAGGGCCTATACCTGTTGTGAAATGATGAAATGCTATGTTTATTAAACAACCTTATTCAGTCAATTAGAATTAATTTAATACGATTACTTAAACGAATTGATTTCGTTAGTTTATAAAATTTCTAAATGTCATATAATAATATATTTTAGGCTTCCAGTTCTGTGGACACAATTTTGAGATCATGAATAAGAACGACGAGATATTTCTGACCGTTTCTCCAGTCGCCTGCTCAGGAGGATTTACCATGAGTGGAGTCAATCAGTACTATCAGGTTCTCTCTGTACTTATATATATATATATATATATATATATATATATATATATATATACTGTATATATAGGCTAATACTAGCTGGAGACAGTGGCGATGTCGAATATATATATGACCACGGATCAGTATGTGCGGGGTTCAAATCCTAGGCTCGCCCGTCACTGACATCGCTTTCGAGTGAGAAAACTGACGTTAATATTAGCGTTACCAGCTTATATATATATATATATATATATATATATATATATATATATATATACATGTTTATATATATAATAATTATTGATGATATTACATTTTTTATTATTTTTATAAGATGATAAATATATAATTATGTTTACATACTAATTACTAGTACGGACAATATATATAACATTGAATACACGACTTCTTTTTTGCATAGTATCATTGCAATAACATGACCAGGCCCACGGTCAAATTAATACTGTGCAATATTAACAAATAATGAATGGCCAAATTATCTCCCCTCCATTTCAAACAAATTGGAAAAGAAGTTTAAATTTGGCGCTATTACTATGTGATAGACATTTGTAGGAACACAGTGAATTTTACAACATACATGTAGACATTAGAATATTTGTATTTTAAAATAATCCTAAACCTGACCATAATTTTAGTTGTCTGGTTTCCAAAGCTTTCTCTTGCACCTGCGATAGTCCCCCCTAATGAATATCAAAGTAAGCAATTTGTCAATTCTTAAATTGATGCTAAAAAGCTAAAGCTGATCTAAGGTTAACGTCAGTTTTCTCACACGAAAGCGATGTCAGTGACGGACGAACCCAGGATTTGAACCCCGCACATGCTCATCCGCGGTCGAGTGTCTTACCGACTTCGCCATTGTCTCTGGACAGTGGTGAAGCATATCAGCATATCAGTTATCACTGATATGCTGATATGCTTACCAGATTCACTGCTAGAATATAAGTTTTCACTATTTTTTTCTGTTTTCCAGCAATTTCTCTACTTGCACAGGCCGTTGTTTCTACTGGAATCGTGTGATAAAGGGATGAGTGTTGAAGCTCCACAGGGAAATCTACTGGGATACTTGTCCTTGCGTCCGTATGTACTGCCGATCAATCAATCAATCTATCAATCAATCAATCAGTGACAATAAATAAATCCATCAATCAGTCCATCAATCAATCAGTTAATCAACTGATCAATCACTCAATCGATCGATCGATCAGTCAAGCAATCAATCTATCATTACTAAATTAACACTGGAAAAATAATGAGAGATAGGTATTGTTATCAATAGGTGTAATTGATATTCCATTGTTGGATTGTTAGAAGGACCTGAAAAATAGGGGATTGACTGATGATACGGTGTGGGACAGGGAGGACTGGAGAAAGACTATTCGTATCCCGACCCTGGTTAAACTAGGATTTAATGGAAGATGATGATGATAACTATTGTTCGATTAGTTTAAAACCCGCATTTACTAACTTTTCATTGATCAGTTGTTAATTTACGCCTCTGTTGTTGGTTAAACTATTGTTCAGAATTTCTGGTATTCACTAAAAAATGTTGCGTGGTTATTAACTACAACGTCAGCCGCCAAAATTATGTCGGTCAGCCAATCACAGCGCTCTCCTTCAGGCTGATCGACCAATCAGCTTACTTCGTAAACGTAGTCAAATACTATTTCTTAATCAGTGATGTAACCTATCGACTGTTTAAACGCCCGAAAACAAGTGCACAGAGCTATGCATTACTCTACACATCGATTCAAGCTTGCAGAATATCAAATTGTGACTAATCAGTAGTTTACGCAACTGTTGATGTTTAATTAAACATTTCATTATCTCACTAGTAACCACGGCCATAACTGTTGTTTATCTACTCAGCGACGATAAGTGCACGTGTACTGTACAGCTGAGTATAGCTTGCTTCGTGATGAAAGTACCCTGCTGCAGCACCGCGTGCTGTGAATCGTGCAAGGACAGCTGCACTGGTAAGTGCAACTGTACTCGTAAGTGCAACAGTACTTGTAAGTGCAGAGGGGTCATAACTCAACCTTGTCTCTTCATAATGGATCCCATGCGTAACGTAAGCAATAAACACCCTTATATTACTGATTATTTCAGATTAAAAATTATATCTTTCATCCATTAAACAATGATGTTTAAAACGGGACGTCATAGTATCATGTTTATTCTGGTAATGCAATACTTTGGATTTTAATCATTTATTAAATGTTTTAATTATTTTGCTGTTCGGCGTTAGGTAATTCCATATTTCGTGTTGTGGTGATGGACGACGATGTGATTTCTTAGAATCGACGTTTTTGTTACTATATTTGTTATTGTTACATAGTTGTCGTGTACAAGTCAATAATAAGCAATGTCAAGCTCGGTAGCTCGGTAGCTGTCCGGTTGGAATAAAATATCTCGGGTATTGGAATGTTATTCACAAATCTGCGCTAGCTACACTCCTCGCAATGAAAAAGAAAAGCTTGCTAGTAATCATTGATCAAAGTCGGAATTGTGAGCTAGTGGAATGCTCGGAATTTTTCGGGCCTCATTGTAATGTACTTTTAGATCTCCTACAACGTGTTTTTATTTCCCCTATCTCTCAATTTTGTCTCAGGTGGGTCCACTGCTAGTGGACCCACCTGAGAAAATTGAGAGATAGGGGAAATGAGATCCCCTGCGCCCCCCCCCCACTTTTACCTTAACTGCTAATAATAATCATTAAGAGAAAAGGAAATAACGAAAATATAGAAATAATAACTAGGCAACGAAACTTTGTGCAACTTGCGGCTAAAGTAAAAATACTTACTGTTGCTGCAGTTGTTGTTGTTTTGTGATTGATGATAACGATGACGACGACGATGACGATGACGAGAAGACGATGATGATGATGCTGATGACGATGATGATGAAGACGACGACAACGACGCTGACGATGACGACGATGATGATGATGACGATGACGACGACGACGCTGACGGTGATGACGATAACGATGATGATGTTAGGTTGTGCTGACAGTTAACGAGCAGACGAGGGTTCTCTGCCCCACATGTGCTCTGTGCAGTCTTGACACACCTCTAGAGCAATGCCTCTACTGGCCTGACTGTACTGAACACTGTCAGGATGAAGTCTACACTGTCTGTATCTCTACTTATCTCTCTATGTCTCTTAATCCGTTTATCTTTCTCTCTCTCTCTCTCTCTCCTCTTTCTCTCTCATTATCTCTTCTCTCTATCTAACAATCTCTCTCTCTATCTCTCTCTCTCTCTCTCTCTCTCACTATCTCTCTCTCTCTCTCTTTCTCTCTCTCTCTTTCTCTCTATCTCTTCCTCTCTTAGATCTCTCTCTCTCTCTCTCTCTCTCTCTCTTAGTCCCTCTCTCTCTCTCTCTCTTACTATCTCTTTCTCTTTATATCGGTCTCCGTCTCTCTCTCTCTCTCCGTCTCTCTCTTACTGTCTCTCTCTCTCTCTCTCTTTCACTCACTCTCTCCCTCTCTCTCTTATTTTATCTCTTTCTCTCTAACTCTCCTTAAGTATCCCTTAATCTCCCTTTCTCTTATCTCTCTACCTTCTCTCTCTCTCTCTCTCTCTCTCTCTCTCTTTCTCTCTCTCTATCTCTCGGGTTCTAAATGCACCTCTCTTTCCCACTCTCCTCTGCAATATATCTGCATAATTTATTTTGACACTAATAGCGCCCTTTAAGCATGGAGGACTAAGAGTAGGCCTATATGACATTTAGGGCGTACTACTCTACTAATGATTTGTCTTAACGTCAAGGTAGAAAGCTTTTCGCTTCTCTTGAAGACATCGATCCAAATAGTGCTATATATTCATGCGCCAGATATTTCTAAGTTCAACAAGTAGATGTGTAGCCATATAACACAGAAAGAAATTATTTTGATAACTTATTAAAACAATTTGGTATACTGAAATAGTGGTATTTTCGCTTTTAAAATTAATTGTAAATTTGTCGTTTAAGAGTTATTGTGATAGTTTTCATTATTTGCCTGTCTCAGCTGAGAGCCAATGATAATGAAATGATGGGAGCTGGAACAATTGTAGGAGAAATCAGGAGGAAATACTTGGGGTGCGGTCACCCGTTGTTCTGTCCAGTGCCTGACAGATACGAAATAACCTGTGAGTAAATGATATCAAGAATCTTTAGCACATGGTTAATTGGATAGAACACTGTTCCAAGGATGAGAATGATTATAGAGCAGTCAGTAGTTCGAATCTAAGGCAGGCTAGAGCCAGTGGCTATGTCGGTTGGATATTCGACCGCCAATCAGTATGCGCGGGGTTCAAATTCTGAGCTATCCCGTCACTGACATCGCTTTCGAGTGAAGAAACTGAGGTTAACCTTAGCTTTACCAGCTTTTTACTAGTTTACTTTCAATGGATTAGGGTTCAGGGCTAACTTTCAAACTCTTCTTTGTCACTTGTGTTAGATAAAACTTCATTAGAAACATATTGCAGATATGTCATAAAGTTCACCACACTCCCCCCCCCCACCCACCCATCATTATCCGCTCCCATTCGAGTTAGATTTAAGAGAATTTTAAATTAGAGAATTGATATTAATATTTTATCCTCCTGATCATGATAAAACACAAAATCAACTATATTACACTATCTTAGCATTTTAACTTGTTGCACTCTATGAAATGATTTTATTGATTTTGGAGTAAGTACTATCTATTATCATCAATAATAATAAATAATAATAATAATAATAATAAAGGTTTAACGTCCGTTTCCTCATCCAGGGATGATGTCAGGGACGTCACTCACTATACTCACTCACTCACTAGGGACAATACTCACTCACTCACACAACATTTTTTGACCTTCTGTTTGCTCGGCGGCTAGATTTTGTCTCAACAGTGCACGATGTTGTCATTGATGACTCTAGTACTTGTTGTTATGTTATGATAAACAACTAATATAACGCCTCTAATTGGTTGACAGTTCCCGTAGATCTGGACATCAGGATGAAGGTGATGCTGCTGTGCAGTGTGTTCCCTCAAAGTTAAACACATATCATCATCATCAACATCATCATCAACATTATTATCATCATCATCCTCATCATCATCATCATCATCATCAGAATCATCATCTTCCCGTGAATTTCAGTTGTATGTAACTTTATCTTTTGAGTGTGTTGCAATAAACATAATTCTCTCTCTATCTCTCTTCCTCTCTCTCTCTCAGTTAAGCTAGGGTCATGACACGAATAGACCTTCTCAAATCCACTCTATCCCACACATCAATCAATCCCCTATTTAAAATTTTCCATCGATCTAGTTGTATGGGCTGAGGCAGTGGCTTGATGGCAAGTTGTTCGACAGCCGGTTGACTAAGTGCAGGGTTCAGATCCTGAGCTTTCTCGTCACTGACATGCTATCGCATAGGAAACTGGCGTTAAATTTGGCTCTCATATGTAGTCTACCTAAAATTTTCCCTGTCATCTTATAAAGGTGTTTTTCTAAAGCAATATCCTGTTGATCTAGGATCTTTTAACACCCCATGCTTGACTTCCTTACTCTTAGATAAGCTTATTGATGATACTAATGATGCAATTAGTTGTCATATTGACGAAAACTTAGGATAACCGATAGATTAAATGCATGAATATATATATATATATATATATATATATATATATATATATATATATATCAATCTCCTAATTTAGTTCTTTACTGATATATTGATTGATTTATTGATGAAATAAGTTATTGTCTTAGGGTTGTGCTTCAGAATCAGGGGTAGAGTAATGACTCCAGGTTCTCTCTATCCACATAATAAGCAGAAAACCAGCCTTAGAAAAATATAAGACTCGAAACGAAGATCAAAACATTTGGGCGCGGGTGTGATATCGGATATTAATCTCTATTGCAAAGTTGAAATGGGTCAAAGTTGAAATGGGTCAAAGTTGAAATGGGTCAAAGTTGAAATGGGTAAAGAAAATCCTCTTGTGCTCCGTGGGAGTCAGATATTAGACTTTATTGAAACCGTAAAACGTTTGAGCGAGAAAGAAACGAGACAAAACGATTTGCTTACGATTGAAAGCACATAATTTAGTAATGAATGACACTATGCAGATTTTAATTTAGAAATAGTTGATACAATTGATTTAAGGCCGACTAGAACGTGTCTATGGTTGTGTACACAATAAAGGGCTTTATAGCAAAAATTATAAATTTGTTATTACTTTCTTAGGGCAGTCCCAAACCCTCTGTGTCTAGTTTAATTCTTCATTTAGTTATCTTTTTTATTTACTTATTTACTTCGTTATTTACGTATTATTTGTATATCCATGTGTGCAAAGTATTTCAAACTAGCCGATATTAGTAGCCCTAATTATTAATGAAAGGGCTGCTTTATCTAGATTACAAGACGCCGCACCCAGGCAATAATAATAATAATAATAAGAATAATAATAATAATAGAAATAAAAGTTTAACCTCCGTTTCCTCATACTATGATGATGTCAGGTACAGAGAGTTGTTATTCGACTCATCAATTACGTGTATTACTGGCGTCAGTCTAAGCACACTATATTTACAATCCGCTCTAGACGAGAGACACAAAACTTTAGACACAAAACGCAAGTTTGAAATGTGACATATATTCTATACCTGGATGTAAGACTTACACTGTACAAGCGCACACACACCGACACTACACAAAAAGCTATGTACAGCGTTCAAGATTCTTAAAAATACACTGAGACTACGCTACGAGAATATAAAATTAATTTTCAATCAATCAACAGGGGGCATCAGGTATTATCTCTATGGCATGAAGTGGTTCTAGTGTGTTTAACGTCCAGGTTCAGAAGCACAAGGCTTCTTTTCAAGACGACTCGACACACTCGAGCTACCGTCACAAATATTATTGTAACAGTAGCAAGTGTTACCTGGTGTAACATTATGTTGCATTCAATGAAGTGGTTCATAGTGCCGAACATCTCTTATAATTTAACCACCCGGCAACAAAAGGTGTTGGTATGCAGAATGATAATTTTACTTTATATGTATAATTCAAATTACATATATTTAACTTAAATCGTCATCATCGTCTTCCCTTAAATATTAGTTTAACCCGGGTGTGGTTACGAATAGACTTTCTCCAGTCCTCCGTGTCTAGTTAACTTAAATAATAAACTAAATTGAAAATAAATAAAACTAAAATAATAGATAAAATTTAACTTAAACAATAAACTATAAAAGACAAATTAAATTGAACATTAAAATTAAATATATTTACGTGTTGGTTTCTTGTACGAATATCGTTCCGAATTACGCATAAACTAATGGAGCTTCTTCTAAAATATATCTCTAAAAATTAATGCGGCCTCCATACATGCATATATCAAAATAAGTACAAGACTCCAACGAGGCATAAGAAAGTAGGCTAATAGATCAGTTCTGTAATTGAAAACATATTTTGTTGCATGTTGACACTGGTTTGTTTATGTTGACATCTGATATATATATTTACATGTAAATGTAATGGGTCTACATTATAACTTCCTTATAATGCATGCATATTGTATTAATGGGTGTCAGAGTTAAATTATAAGTGTTAAGTTATTCTTTAATTAATATCCGTATAGTAGGTTGTAAAATAAATAACATTTCTTAAGAAAGCTTGTATTAGAAATTTTATGAGGAACTAGCACATTTCAATGGCATTCTATGCAATGTTTACGTTTTCTTGTCCATTTACATTTGGTGTCCCCGATGTTCTATTTATAGTTATTACCGAAACGATCTATTAATTCTTCCTAATTAACTTATATAATTAAAACTAGTCCCTATTACCTTTTGGAACTAATATCCATATAATCTATTAATTAAGAATTTAACCGTAATAGTATTTTTATTAATTACGTAATTACTTCACTTACATTTAACGACATAATACAAAATGTTCAAAAAGAATGAACTACAGGAATGGCTATGATAAGCTTAATAAACAATACATTGGTAAGTTTCTTCAACCAATCGGAGAGATTCTAGTATCTGTAACTATAATAAGAATATTTAAAGTATTGGTCAATCCATCAACCAATCAATGAGGTTCTAACATCTCTTAACTGACATAAGAATGTTCAAAAAGCTGGTCAATCCATCAAGCAATCGGTGAGATTCTAACATCTCTTAACTAAATCAGAATCTTGAAAAAACCTGGTCAATCCATCAACCAATTGGTAGGGTTCTAACATCTCCCAAACGATACAAGAATATTCAAAGTACGAGTCGTATTGGTAACGTATCGGTGTTGCATCTCATTGTAATAACCTACCAGCGCTAAGCTCGCTGTAGAGAAACTAAACTTGGAAAGGGTAATGAAACTATGGGATGGGAATGAACCCCTTATGTAGTAAGCAGGTGATAAGCAGGGGCCTAAAAGGATCATATGAAAGTTGGAAGGCATTTTGAACTGATTTTCTAGATTTTGGAATTTACATCGTTTTTGGACTTTACTTTTGCTCGCCGGTTTGATTTTGTCCCAATAGTGCGCGATATTGTCAATGAAGACTGTAGAACTCTAATTGTTGTTGTTATTATTATTATCATTATAATTATTATTTGAGTAAGACACAGGTTGTAACCAGGGATCTTAAAGGATCACATGAAAGTTGGAAGATTTATTCAGAAATTTAAGAAACTTATAAGATATAAAGGGAATGAGCACACCACAAATCCACTGTGTGAAGAGCAAGAGAAGACTAAGGATGATGATTGATGGAGAGAAGTTTAAACGAAGGAGTCTCTGGTTGACTAGGTAGCACACCTCCACCTACACCAGGCCTGGGTTCTCTTTCATAGACCTGCTCACAATTACCACCAGGAACAGACAAGTCCTTGGCGGTGTCACTGGAATGAACGCCAGACTGGAAAACCTCAGAGGCTATTACCTCAGATCTTCCGACCTTCACCTTTGAGGCTCCGACCTTGACCTCAGGTTCTCTTAACCTCACCTCGCCATTCTTCTGAGGTGAACTAAGAGTGGTGCAGTCGATGCCGCTGTCGTTGATGCTGCTGTCTTGGTTCAGAGAGAAATTGTTGCTGTTGTCTTTAGCAGTACCATAGTCTGCACTAATGTCCATGCAATCACTGTCACTGTCACTACGGATTCGCTTATCAGCCTTATCACTTTCACTGTTACCACTACTGAATCGCTTATCAGCCTTATCACTATCACTGCTACCAATGCTGATTCTCTTATCAGGTTTATCAGTCCCATTGCTGATAGAGAAATCATTGTTTATAAGGTACGAATGACAATTCCCATTTGAACAGGATCCATTGTTGCCTTCAAGTGATTTGCCAGTGGCTTCGGAGTCTTTTAGAACATAAGAACCATTAGTTGGTCTTCCAATACTGTTTATCATAGAGTCAGTTTTTCCTTTAATTTGATTATGATTATACAAATCTTGCTCACTGGTCTCACACGACTCTAAGCTTCTGAAATTATTCTGGTTGGAATTTACTTTCTCGCTCGTCTCCACGTTGCTCTTCAGGATATCTGGTCCACTGCTTAAACTACTGCAGCTGATGTCGCTGTTTCGTTTGCTGCTACTTTCACCTGAACAACTACTTCTATCGCTACTCTTTTGACTACTGGCGCTATTTCGACTGGAGTTACTCTTCCCTCTTTCTGCATCGACCACATCACCCACTATTCTCCGACTCTGCCTCATCTTCTCGTCCGCTGCTTCAGATATTTGGATGGATTGGTTTGAAATATTACCGGTAGGATTACATAATTGTGTTTTTGCAGTAACAATGTCACCATCGTCACCTTCTCCCGATCGACCAACGAATGGTTCTGACTCTAAACCTCCGCTCAAGCCTTGCTCATTGGAGCTCAGTTTATGTCCACAAAACTCAAGCGATTGAGCTGATTTGTGATCATCATAACTTGGTCTATTCCTGGATTCATTGGAAAATTTCGTCACGTCAAACACTGACCTTATCTCTGCACTGGTGCATTTCTTTATCGGACTCGACACGGTACTTTTAACAATTATCGGAATCGAGTTTCTTACACGATGCTTGTCGTCAGCTAAATCCTGACAAGAGCTTGGACTGGGTGAAACATTTCTTCCACCACCATTTTCTCGTCTCATGATGACATCAGGTTCTTTTCTTTCACACTGATTCACTTCTAAATCCTGGAATAACTTTTCAACATCCGGTTCCATTTTTCCACTACCATCTAAAACTTCAACATTTGAACTTTTCTCTTTGTATTCTACTTTTTTAGAAGGAAAACTCTGATCCCCTCTGACTGATCCATGGGTATCTTCAGTCCTGTTCGCAGCGGAGTGAACACCCGGAACATCTGGCGCAGCAGAATTGTTCAGTCCAGTGGGACTGGGATTGCTGATAGGTTTAGGGAAGATACTACACCTTTAACGTCCGGTTCCTCGCCATAAGGCAATGTCAGGGACTTCTCTTGCAGACACTACACAAACAGGCGCCAAAGCACCACACGATGACGACTGAGTGCATAGAGACCACAAGAGAAAGCGAGATCAAAACAGTGCAAGTCCAAGATCCAAGGCAAGCGGGTCAAAATTTTGATCCATGGCGGAAAGAGATGGGTTTTTAGCTTGCCAAGGAAAGTACCGATACAATTACAAGATCGAAGGTCTTGTGGCAGAGAGTTCCAGATTGTGGGAGCAGAAAACATGAAGGAGCGTCTGCCCATGGCAGATTTAATATTTGGTACGGTGAGAAGGTTTTTAATAGAGGAACGAAAACTACGAGATGGTTGTTAGAAGTATAAAAGATCAGATAGATAGGAAGGTTTACCGTAATTTAAACATTTGAAGGTCAAGGAAGCTATCTTAAACGGTACAGCAAATGTACTGAATTACAGACTAAATATAAAGAACGTTCCGTGATCGAACTTGATTGCATTTGAAATAGAAAGAAACTATTTACAGATGCTCAGAATGGATATTATTATTATTTAGTGCTATAAAACTAAATTACAGACAATTAGAAAATACTTACAGAGTATAATAACAGATAATTCAGCAAGAACGCTGCAGAAATTAATGGCAGATGAAAGAGAAAGAACGCTAATGAATTTAATTTACGGATAGCATAGAAAGAAAGCTAAAGAATTTAATTAAAGATAGCATAGAAAAAACTCTAAAGAATTTTATCACAGATAATTCAACGAATAATGATAATTAAACAAATAATTAAACAAATAATAGAGATAATTAAATAAATTTTAAACGTCAGCCACATGGCGGGTAATTTTTAAACTGGCACCGGCAGCTGCTTAGGTTCTTAAGTCAGCATAGGTTGGCGGTGCGCTGCTCTTCACAGCTGTTAGGCCACCTGGAAAATATGTACTGCTGCTCTAAGCAGCTAAGCTTCTTGGCTGTATGCCAACATCTGTTAACTGTATATTGGTAACGAGGAGTACAATATTCAAAAGAAAACACATAGCATATAAAGAATTTAATTAGAGATGACAAAAACAGAACGCTAGGGAACTTACTGTCTCTGGGACCGGAGATTAGAATGAGAACTTTTTCTAAACACCAAAAATAATTAAAATATTAATGTTAATATTAAACTTAAAATGTACTATTTAAAAGTAAATATAATTACAACTGTTGTAATAGCGCCAAATCTACCTTCAGATCAAAGATATATATCTATATTTAAATAAAGGAATACGTTAACTGCACGTATTGCATAGAAGCAAATTTAAATTAATATATTAAAATCAGCTAATTCTCCTTCATTACTTGTCTCATGCTACTAGCTCAGTATTCAAGCATGGGATATGATGTTTACAGTCAAGGTTTTACAAGGAAGAAGTTCATGGTTTTTCTTCAAGATTCGACACACTAGAGCTACCGTCACATATATTGCGAACAGTCACCCTCTGAGCTGTCTGAATTCATTCAGAACTAGTAGATAAATTTTACTCTTGGAAGTATTCATGGCTATTTTGATAATATTTAGAACTTAATTTGGAATTCATTCCGAACCACTGTCACTTGTAATTAATTTATTATCCATCAGAATTAATTTGCTTCATGAGAGCAAATAAAAGGTGTGCTTGTTGTGTGATTAATAGTATAGCTTACAGCTATACAGCCATTAAATCAAAAGTTGTTACATAAATCAGCTCTAATTAATAATACTAACAAACGGAATCATTAATTTGAACCCAGTCGCCATTAACCACAAGTTTTATAACTAATGATACTAGTAAATATTTAATTAGCCTCCGTAACTCTTACATAGGCCCTTGCCTCTTGAATGCATCTATGTTGACTTATTGAAATTACATGATATTTGAATATATCTTACTGAAATGATTAACTGATTGATGGATTGAAAACCTTTAGAGCTTGTCTCCACTCCCTTTCTCTTGGTGAGGAAGGAGGAACTAGACATACTCTTCTGACTTCTGTTCCTCAACAGCTTGAAGAAATACTGCAACACACAATCATTTGTCTGTCTGTCTGCCTGTCTGTCTATCAGTCTGTCTATCAGTCTGTCTGTCTGTCTGTCTGTCTGCCTATCAGTCTGTCTATCAGTCTATCAGTCTGTCTGTCTGTCTGTCTGTCTGTCTGTCTGTCTGTCTGTCTGTCTGTATGTATGTCTGTCTGTCTGTCTCTAAACATAAATGCAGGTAGATAAATCGAAAGATATTGCAGTGTAAGAGAGCTCTGTAATTAGGCGTTTATCACGCAAGTGAAAGTTGACGGAGAAAGTAGCAACATGATAACAACTAAATGTAGCTCACATTTCCACCAGATGAGGAAGAAGGATTCGGAACTGTGGAAGTCGTTCCTCCAAACTTTGACTTGCAACTTTCCGGCAGCCATTTTGTTCTTGCTATAGTTCTTCTGTACTCCTTCTGAACCTGTGAGGTAGATTACATCAGATATTATGAGCTTAGCAGACGAGAATGGAAAATATGGCATCAATATAATTAGTCCCTGTCATTGCCTTATAGTGAGTACCCGGACGTTAAAAATCTTATTGATTGATTGATTGATTGATTGATTGATTGAAATGTTAAATATTAGGATTCTTACTCCTCTCTTTTGGATTTTTATCTGATATATAGGAACATGACCTTTTAACTGCTCAAGTTTATAATAAAAGAAGTAAACACGCATTACAGTGAATAATCAACTGTGTTGATATCTATCACTTTTTAATACCACATGTTTAAACCGTTATTAATTTAAAATAAACTAAAATTATTGAATAAACTAAATATTAAAATTTGAAATGAAAATTTACATTTAAAATTATTAAATAAACTATTTGATTTTATTAAACTTAAACTATTTCTTTCATATAATTTTACTTAACCTATTTTTAGTTTATTAAATTGAAATATTTAAATCATTGCACGGGTGATTGCTAAAACTGAATTACTTAAATTACTTTAATACACGATTATTTATTAAATTAAAGTACTAGATTTGTATGAACTGTATTAAATTAAAATAATATTTTAAAAAACTAAACACGCATTAGTGTTTAGTTTTTTTTTGAACTGAATTAGTTTAAAACATATGGACAAATAAGTAAAATGTAATTTTTGATCAAGAACAGTAATGAAATACATGTAGGTATGTACTCATTTACTATTTTACTCTGCACATAGATTGTATAATAAGATGACCTACTTGAGGTATCCTATAAATACACCCATTGTACAAAATACTAGCGATTAACACAAATTACAAGAATTATACGACATACCGTAATTTAGACACACAAATTCTATTTAATTATATCTGACACCACTATGAATTGAATAAAACGCAGTTGCCGAAATCTACTAGATGACGATGAGTTATCCATTCAGTCGTAGCCGACTCTTGGACACTTTATGAACTATCTGTCTCCATTTATCACGATTTCTTACCGCCTCCCTCAAATTCGCTATGCTGGTGTTGAGGTCTAATTCTGCAGTGTCAAGCCAACGTGTTCTTTGACGATCTTTCCTCCTTCTTCTACTGACCTGTCCTAGCATGATTGATTTCTCAATTGAACTCGCTCGCATGACATGTCCAAAGTATGACAACCTCTGCTTTGTAATCTTCTCTTCAAGAGAAATACTTGGTTTTATGCGATCTAGCACATCTCTATTTTTAACTTTAGCCGTCCACGGGACTCGTAACACGCATCTCCAACACCAAAGCTCGAAAGCGTCCATTCTCCTTCTTTCCGCCTTTTTTAGCGTCCAACTTTCGCATCCATATGTGGCAATTAGGAAAACTATCGCATTGACTATCCTGCATTTGGTAACGAGGCTTATGTCCTTACTCTTCCAAATTTTCATCATGCCAGTCAACGCAGTGCGCCCCATAGCTATCCGCCGTTTTATCTCTGGTCCTGATTCTCCGTCACAGACGACTTTAGAACCCAGAAGGACGAAATCGTTGACTGTCTCAATATTTTAATTGTCAATTCTGATTTTGGATTCAGCAATATCAGTTGTCATGGTCTGGGTTTTCAAATGTTGAGAAACAAGCGAGATTTTTCACTTTCTCATTTAACCTTTAATATGAGCTGTTCCAGACCTTCCCTGCTCTCCGCGAGGAGAGTGGTATCATCTGCATACCTCAGGTTGTTGATGTTTCTCCCACCAATTTTCAAACCTACAGTTGACTCATCCATATCTACCTTCCGCAATACTGCTTCTGCGTACATATTAAATAAAGACGGCGACAAAATACAGCCCTGACGCACGCCTCTACTGATTCCAAACCAATCTGTGTCTCCGCAAGAAGTCCTTACTGTTGCGTTTTGATTTTCATACATTGCTTTAATTAAGCGAATTATGTGTGATGGTATACCCATTTCTGATAGACAAACCCACAGATTTTTGTGTTCAACGCAATCTAAAGCCTTGGTGTAATCAATGAAACAAAGGTAAATTTTCTTTTGATATTCCCGCGATTTTTCCAAGATCCACCGCAAGTTTGCAATGTGATCGCGGGTGCCTCTCCCACGACGGAAACCCGCCTACACATCTGGCATTTCACTATCTATGATTGTACTCATGCGTTGCTGAATAATTTTTAGAAGGACCTTGCTTGCGTGTGGGATTCAAGCGATCGTACGGTAGTTTGCGCAGTCTTTGGAATCGCCCTTTTTCGGTATTGGTATGAAGACTGACCGTTTCCAATCGTTTGGCCAAGATCCTGTTTCCCAGATCTTATTACACAAGGCTGTCAGTGCTTGGATTGGTATCGCTCGAAGTAATTCCGCTGGTATCCCATCCACCCTCGGGGTCTTTCTTGATGGAAGCTGCTTCAAGGCCCATTCAACTTCTCATTGGAGGATACTCGGTTCAAGGTAATCTTGCAGGATGAGCTCTCCTAACTGTTCATCTTGATTTTTGACGGCGTAAAGCTCTTCCGTGCATTCGCGCCATCGTTCTCTGATGCTTCGTTGATCTTGCAAATCTTCCCGCTGCGACCTTTTGCAACTGCAATGCGCGACACAAATGAAGTGCGAGCTTTCTTCACGTGCGCAAACAAATCTCTCGTGTGCCCAAACTTATTAGCCTCTTCCAACTTCTGGCACTCGTCATCCCAATGCTTTTCTTTATCTTTCCTAACTTTTCGCTGAAACTCTGTATTTAGCCATCTTACCTCCTCTCTTTTCCCTGTTGCTTTCGCCCACCTCCTCCTTTCCGCAATTTTTATAGTGTTCTCCGACAACCAAATGGGCAAATTTGTAGGTTTTCTGCGCGGTACAAGCTCTTGTGCAGCCTCGGTGATAACCTTTTTCATTCCTTCCCATGTTTCATTGGGATCTTCATCCAGGAGGCTAAGCGATTCAAATCTGTTTCTTATCTCTACTGCATACTGTGGCGCGATATTGTTAGTATCGAATCTTAGTGTGCCTGACGGTACACTAAGATCTACTATGAGACATATTTAGAATTTATAACTACAGAATTATCATGGAATGGTCTAGTGAAAGACTTGCATTAAAAGTTATTACGTCCTGGGCTCCAGTTAAGTTATCAAGAAAATTAGTCTTTCGGAAGCAAGTTCATTCTAAAACTTTGGACCTTTTAAAGTAAAAGCGGATAAAGCTAATGATAACGTCCGTTTCCTAACTCGAAAGCGATGTTAGTGACGGGTGAATCCAGGATTTGAACCCCGCACCTACTGATACATCCTAATTATACAGCACAAATTATCGTCGTTTCATAGTAAAAACATCCTACAACTATAATCAATCTGTAACTAGATTAAGTGCTCGTAAGTGAGGAAGTTAGAAGCTCATTTAATGTAAACCCTAAACATGTGTATGAAACACAAGTGGTAGCTAGAGTTTTACCTTCTCGCTCATGAAGCAGTGGAAGATGAAGATGAAGACTCCCTGCAAACTGTTGAACAGAGTGAATACGTAAGCCATGAACAGAGAGTGCTGATTGATGTAGAACAATCCAAATATCCACGTAGACCCCAAAAGTACCACCAACACAAAAGCTCCCTTTACCCACGATCTGTTCAACAACAACAGCAACAACAAAATCTTCCTATACCTATGATCTGTTCAAACAACAACAAAAACAACAAAAGCTTCCTTTACCCACGATCTGTTCAAACAGCAACAGCAACACTAAATCTTCCTTTACCCATGATCTGTTCATACAACAACAGCACAAAATCTCTATTTACCCATGATTGGTTCATGCAACAACAATAACAACAACAACAACACAAAAGCTTCCTTTACCCTCGATCTGTTCATACAACAACAACAACAACAACAACAATACATAGGCTTTCATTACCCAGGACCTGTTTATACAACCTACGCTATCATAACCTGGGGACAATACATTAAATACTATACATTAGAATACATGACCAGGTTAACCTGTGCACAATACATTAAATACAATACATTAGAATGTATGACCAGGTTAAGCTGTGCACAATATATTAGGATACATGAAGAGGTTAACCTGCACACAATACATTAGAATACATGGCGAGATTAACCTGTGCACAATACATTAGAATACATGAAGACGTTAAAATGTGTACAATACGTTAGAATACATGAAGAGGTTAACCTGTGTACAATACATTAGAATACATAATATTAGTTTAGTTTTAGGATAATTAACGTTACTGAATGTTTTCTCATCGACTGAATACAACAATAGTAATAAAAATAGAAATGATTTACTGCATCATCATCTTCAAACCAACGCCACGTCCACAACTACATCCATATCCATTACACATTTATTGCATGTATTTTAAAGTGCTCTCTACTATAGCCAAAGTCGATCAGGTCAACATTTTAATTTCTAACTTATGATAAATTATGGATTAAAATATCTTAACATTAAGGTGTGCTTTCATTGAAGAATATTATGGCAACAGGCACAATGTGCTCATCTGTCAGATGTTCCTAAAACAAATTTCGTTCTAAAGAACTGTCAAACCAGAATTATTAAAATCAAATAACATAAATTCTTAGCTATCTAACCACGGATTATATAAAATAAACTTGTAAAACTTGTAACAAAGCTAACACAGTTCATTTGGTATGCCTTTTAATTGATAATTGTGTATATTAGTTTGTTACAGTTTTGCAAGGTTCTTTATTTTAAGCTGTGGTTATGTTTTAGAAGACAAGAGAATTTCTCTAGAAGTGCGCATTGTGAAAAATCAAATACTATTCTTATTAGCTTCCACCGAATAGGACCAAAGATAAAGAGTAGACCTGTTTAGATACATGTAATTTGTATTCTAAATATATATATATATATATATATATATATATATATATATATATACTGTATATAATATATTAATATATATATTATATATATATATATACATGTATATTACATATATATATATTATATTATTATATATCTATATAATATATATATATATATAATATATATATATATATATATATACATGTATATATATATATATATATATATATATATATATATATATAATATACACACCTACAAGTTAATATTATCAAAGTCAACAAGAATTTCAAGAAAGTTTCCACAATTGCACACTTGTATAAAATGGTGAACTGATTTGACTCAAGTACTTAAGTAACTTTGAGTTGTATGACAATGTACAACTTTTAATGTACAACACAAGACGAGCTTACCACAACAATGGCTGTGACGGGAGCGACGAAAGCCCAAGTAAACCCGTTCTCTACAGTCAACCAGCAGCTGTGGAATAAATAACAACAGCTGTTAAATAAATAACAACCCTCATCATCATCATCATCATCATCTTCCCTTGAATCCAAGTTTAACTAGGGTTCGGGATACGAATAGACTGTCTCCAATCCTCTCTGTCCTACACCATATCATCAGTCAATCCCCTATTTGAGACTTTACTGTTCGTTTAAATTTTTGTAGAAGTTTCTGGAGCCTAGGCGCTCACCAACAGAATGCCCCTTTCTGGCGTTGGTATGGATCTTAGTGCTTTAGTCGCCTTCTATGACACGTGCAGTCACCCGTTGGTCAAATCTTCAAACAAGCCAACATTATCTCGCCGACCGTCGTCCTGTGCGGACGTGTTAATTAAGACATGGCTGAGTGTAACATTATTATGGCTGACACATCTGACAACCGTAGCGTAATTGTATGCGAACTTTTATGCTATCTGAAATGTAAACTAGGTAAACTTTCTAGCGTAAAGCTAATGAGTATCGTTGGAGACTTTTATTCGGCGGAAGATATTACTTTAGCAAAAGAACATCTAGTCGATTCGGTGGATAAATTGGGTCTTGAGAAATGGCCTAAGCCTGCTAAACGTAAGAACAGCGAGAATAAGTCTAAGACAGAGCTGAATGACATATTCAATGTCTTCGCTTTTTTAGATGAGAACTTACTGTTAAATAAGCCGCCTAGTTTTGTAGCTGCAAATGTGGATAATCTACCTTCATCTAGGCTCGAGGAGGGTGATTTGCGTTGTGTCCTTAACAAGCTGGATTATTTGGATACTAAATTGGATAATTCTGCAGTCGCCTCGGCTCCTGTGGATATATTGCAGAAAATCAATGACCTGAAATCCATGATGGGTAAGCTGACTAATATTGAAAACCAATTAGCCTCGCTTTCCTCTGGTCAAGTAGAAAGGTTCACTGAGTCTAAACTTCTCAAAGACACATCTTCTAATTCCGTCACTACTGTCACCAAGGCACCGAGTAGATCATGGGCGGAATTGGTTGAAACCCCACGTCATTCTTATCAAAGTGGAGGTGAAAGAACTTCTGTGACTGCGGAGATGGACACTGATGGTATGGACTCAGAGGGATATCAGCGTGTTCTAGGAAAGAAAAGAAAACGCAGTCCTACCGTTGCAGCCAAACCTAAGGATAACTTGTCAGTGAAAGCTAAAATCAAACCCAAAACTATTGTAGGTTCTAATGCCCAGTGTGCTATTAAAGCGGCTCGTGAAATTAGGAAAAGTAAAATATTCTATGTCTCTAACATTGATAAGGAAACTGGATGTGAAGAATTTGAAAGCTGGCTAAAAAACTGTAATATTAAGGTTCACAATGTATTTGCAGCTAAGACACGATTCGAAAATTCGAATGCATTCAGGGTCAATATTGATGCTGTTGATGTTAATAAATTCATCTCTGAATGCGGCCCACATCTGATTATAAGAGAATGGGTATTTAAACCACAGCCGAAACTTTTAGTTGTATAGGATGTCTACACATGTAGACACTATTCAATTAGATGATAATATCGTAAAGTTAGTAAGTTACAATATGCATGGTTTTAATCAAGGCATAACTATGTTAAAATCAATGTGCAATAATTATAAGACTGATATTATATTCCTGCAGGAACACTGGTTGACTCCTGATCAGTTAAATAATTTTAATTATTTCAATGATAAATATGTGGTGTACAGTTCTTCTTCAATGGAAAACACTTTGAAGAATAGTATTTTACGTGGTCGTCCTTTTAAAGGTTTGGCCGTTCTGTTAGACATTAAATTATGTAGCTTATTTAATTCAGTATCTGTTGTTGCATGTGAGGATCGTTATATGATTGTGGCATTGGATAAGTTATTATTAGTTAATATGTATCTTCCTCCTTGTAAAACGGCAGTGGAGCGTGACGAGTTGGAGTTAACGTTCAGTTGGTTAGAGTCCGATAAAGCAGGAATTAACTATAGCTATGCAATAATAGGGGGTGACATGAATTGCAATTTGTTGAAGACGAATACTCAATTCACAATTATTAATGCTAGATTTAATAGCCTAGGTTTTGAGTTGTGTAATGCACATCTTGAGATTCCTAGCGAAGTTATGTATACTTTCGCCGTGGAGAAGCGCAATGCTTATTCATACATTGACCATTTTCTTGTCAGTAATGTTAATATGAGATTTGTACATTCGTTAGTTACTATTAATGATTTTGACAATCTGTCTGATCACTTACCAGTTGTATTGAACCTCAGGCGTGACGCTATTGTGCAATGTATTGTTAACGATTTACAAGCAGTCAATGAAATTAGCACTTCTACTCCGAATGTTAAACTCAATCTAGACTGGGTCAATTCTAATAAAACAGAATACTATAAAATGACAAGAGAAGAATGTTACCCATTATTCTTGTTACTAAATGAAACTGATATTAACCGGCTATATGATAGTAGACCTGAGTTATTTAATCAATCATCTATTAATAACGTTTACAATGAAGTTGTTACCGTATTATACAATGCTTCTATGAAAACTATTAAAAATAGAAGTAAGAAAGGGGTCAAAAAATTTTGGTGGAACAGTTCTTTGACTGAGGTTAAGGGTTATTCCGCTAAACAGTTTAGTGAGTGGAAAAAAGCTGGGAGGCCCAATGCAGGGCCTTTATATGATGCTAAGCAGAAAGCTCATAAGGATTACAAGAAAGCTGTTAATCTTGCTAAAATCAATTCAACTAAAGTAATATCTGATAAATTACAACAACAGCTTTTAGAAACGAAAGCCAATAATTTTTGGAAATGCTGGAAGGGTCATTTTAAAAATAATAATACTTTCAATAGAATAAAGGTTGATGGCTTTCAAAATAATCGTGACATTGCTAACCACATAGCAAATAATTTCAAATCTGCTTGTACACCAAACTCTGAAATATTTCATAATAAATTTAAAGAGACATACGAAAAGCAAAAATTGGTATATACTTCCGAAGCAAATGATGTTGTTATCGATGTAAGATCCTTGGGAAATGCTATTAATTGTCTTGAGTTAAATAAAGCTGCAGGTAGTGATGGTCTGATGATCGAACATTTGTTGTATGCCCATGAATCTGTGTTGATAATAATTAAAACGCTCTTCAATATAATGCTTCGCACTGGATTGGTTCCCGACGCTTTTGGTATCGGTAGAACTACACCTATACCAAAATTCAAAGGGTGTAAAAGGGTCGTCTCAGCTGATGATTTTAGGGGGATCACTATATGCCCCGTCATCTCCAAAGTTTTTGAACATAGTATAAAAAAGTTCATTCAATTACCAACTTCAAGTAGGCAGTTTGGTTTCAAAGATAATGTTGGATGTATTAATGCAATACATACCGTAAGAAAGGTCATAAAGTATTTCAATGTCAAGCTGAGTACTGTCAATGTTGGTGTTATTGATCTGCGTAAAGCATTTGACAAATGTAATGTTTATGGCATATTACATATGCTTCAATGTAGAAAAGTAAATGCATGTATCATTAATACTCTTGAAAATTGGTTCAGCAAAAATACTACAACTGTAAATTGGGCTGATTCTGTATCGGATTGTGTCCAACTGCTATCGGGAGTTAAACAAGGTGGGGTTCTTTCACCTTCTTTGTTTGCCCTTTTTGTTGACACAGTTTTAGACAAATTGGAAGCTTCTAAATTAGGTTGTTTCATAAATTATAACTGTTATAATAGTTTTATGTATGCAGATGATCTTATTTTATTGAGTATCTCTGTCACTGATCTTCAGAAATTATTTAATATTTGTGACATGGCTTTTACAGAGTTAGATTTACCAATAAATGTATCGAAATGTCACTGTATGCGCATCGGTCCTAGGCACAATTTTCAGTGCAAGCCATTGCAAATTAGAGAAACTTGTATTAATTGGGTGGATAGTATCAAGTATTTGGGAATAAATATTTTAAGAGCTAAATCTTTTAAATGTTGTTGGAAAGAGAGTAAATGTAAATTTTATACTTCAGTTAACACTATACTGGGGAGACTTGGAACAAAGGTGCATATTGATGTTTTATTAAAATTAATATTCGCTCAGGCGGTGCCGATCTTACTCTATGGTATTGCGGCCTCCGGTTTGTCCTTTTCGGAATTAAAAGACTTTACGTATGTATATAACAGTATTTTCTTTAAAACATTTAAATCTTACGATAAAAATGTTGTACTGAATTGTCAATGGTATTGTGGTTTCTGGCCATTTGAAATATTACTTGATTTTCATAGGTATAACTTTTTGAGTAAATTAATTGCCGTTAATCAGTTAAATGATAAAATAGAATTAGACAATTCTGACTATTTGGATTACAAAGTTTTAAAAAATAAATATGCACTCCAGACAAAAGATTCACCAGCTGTGACTCGGTTTAGGTTTTGGTCATATTTTGAAAGTCTAGTTTTAAATACTGAATAGGTAAATTTTGGTTTAAACAATTATCTATTTAGTAAGAATTTTAGTTCTGTTTAGTTTTATTTATGATATATCTTATGTTGTATCTGTAGGTGATACTTGTTTGTTTTCTGTTTTCGTTTTTGTTTACTGCCATGACTTTGGTGAAATAAAGATTATATAACAACCCTCATCATCATCATCATCATCATCTTCCCTTGAATCCAAGTTTAACTAGGGTTCGGGATACGAATAGACTGTCTCCAATCCTCTCTGTCCTACACCATATCATCAGTCAATCCCCTATTTGAGACTTTACTGTTCGTTTAAATTTTTGTAGAAGTTTCTGGAGCCTAGGCGCTCACCAACAGAATGCCCCTTTCTGGCGTTGGTATGGATCTTAGTGCTTTAGTCGCCTTCTATGACACGTGCAGTCACCCGTTGGTCAAATCTTCAAACAAGCCGGACACAACACGAAGCATAAATGCACAACAAACAGTAGATATTAGGTACACGATGGGTGAATGAGTTATACAATGAAATGATGAATGAATGAATGAATAAACAGCAGAAAACAATAAGCACGCATTAGAGCGAGATGATCAACTGTCTTGATAGCCATCGCCCTTAATGCCACATGAACCCATGTTTAAACCGTTAGTCAATTTAATCCGTTTTCCGTGTAACCAGTCCAGTGAATGTCCGAGATTTTACTTTCAGATCAGCGCGGCCGGGAATCGAACCCACAAGAATTATATTAACCTCAGGATCTGTCATCTAAAACTTCGTGACGTTACCTGAAGCCTCTACCCAATGCGCTAGTGTTACATTCTCAAAACAAACGAATGAATGAAGTGTTAAAAGTACCAAGCTGGTGAAGCTAATGTTAACGTCTGTTTCCTCGCTCGAAAACGATGTCAGTGAAGGGAGAGCCCAGGATTTGAACCCCGCATATAGTGATTCGCGGTTGAGTATCTTACCGACTTCGCCACTGACTACAGAAAGTAACTTACGACTAAGAAAAAATAAAAGAAAAAAAATAGTGAATAAGTGCGAGTGAAGGGAGTGTACAGATGGACTTACTGAGAATATTAATGTGAGAATAAATAAATATAATAAATAAATAAATATATAAATAAATTTAGTGAGAATATTAATTTTACTGAGTTTCGGTTCCGTATCCAGTGTAATCTACAGCCAGTGTGATCCCAACAATATATAGCTTTTATTTCATCATTCAGGTAGCAAGACAAGAAACAAACTACAATACAATCATGCAAGTAAACACATACGTAGTGCTGAAAAAAAAATAGACACAAGCATACACTCAATCAATAAACTAAAAATGAATAACTAAACCTTAATTGATTTCTAGCGAACGTTCAAAGTAGTTTCGCAATAACGACTTAAAGTCAAGTCTCTCAACTTGTAAGCTCACTGGCAAGGTACAGTTAGGCCTATTAATTACGTTGACGCAGTATTTATTAATCAATGGCAACAACTCTCCTTTAAAACAATTAAAGTATTTACAAGAGGTATCAGAAAGACACAATTTCCTCAAAAAATTAAATCTTCTATTTGCAATCTTTAGTTCAATCGGCAATTGACCCGAAAAAAAACTGACACTGATTAATTGTTTTCTTATCTAATGTACGAAATAACTTGCTAAACAATTGAGAATAAGCATTTTCTAGGCTCTGAATCAGAGACTTTGCCAATTCTACACATTCAGAACCATACAGCAAAATGGGTACACAATATGATTCAACAAGTGAGATAACTACAGAAGGTGCAGCGTTGCCCCCAATTTTGCTGAAGATAGCGTTAAGTGCCCTAAAAAATTTATGCTTACGGTTTTGCATATTAATTTTGAAACTTTTTGATGACACCAAAACTAATCCCAAATAACGTATTTCATTAACCCACTCTATGCTTCTGTTATCAATTATCATATTAATGGGCTTAATATTATGTCTAGGACCAATTCTAATGCAGAATGTTTTACTACAATTAACACTTAAACCTACATTAGTTAATTCATTTGTGCTGATTTCAATTAGGGACTGTAAATCTGTAACAGTCAACGATAATAATATTAAATCGTCCGCATACATAAAGGAATTGCAGCAAAGAGAAGATACGAAACAACCAATTTTGGATTTTTCAAGCTTAATTAGCATATCATCGACACATACAGCAAACAATATTGGAGATAAAATGCCGCCCTGTCTTACTCCCGAAGTAACGATAAAACTACTTGATACAGCATCATTCCACTTAACACGTGAATTTAATTTGCCGTACCAATTTAACAATAGTTCAATTAGAACTCTTGGTAATTTTCTGTTCATCAATTTGCAGAATAGCATTTTGAAATTAATTTTATCAAATGCTTTTGATACATCTAACGAACAAATATTTACAGTAGAGCTTTTAGTTGTGAAATATTCAATAGTTTTTCTTAAAGAATAAATTGCGTTACTACATCCCACTTTTTGTTTAAAACCAAATTGACGAACGGATGTCAGGAAATAATTGCCTACATAACGTAATATACAACTTTCAAATATCTTGGACAGCATGCAACTAATTGTTATTCCTCTATAATTTTCAATTTTAACATTATCACATTTCCTATCACCCTTAGGAATCGGAATAATTATCCCCTCCCCAAAAGCAGCAGGAACATACTTTAATGCCACAATTAAGTTAAACAACATAGTGATGCAACTGCAAACAATAGGATGAGCATATTGAAGATGTTCACATGTAATATTGTCCATTCCAGAGGCTTTGCCTTTCTTCAACTTGTTTATAACATCATCAACGGTAGCAACTTCAAATTTTATATCCAGATTATCGCCAATATAGTTGGAAAATCTTTCTTCAAAATTATCATCCAAATCACATGAATTTTCGTTGTACAATTTTGAAAAAAATTCCGCGAAATTATTAGCAATTAAATTACTATCATTAATGTTATTAATTAAAGTGCTACATTTAGCCTTAGAAGCGCCAAACTTTGCATTCCAAACGTGCAAAAAAGTGTTATTATCTTTATTTAAGAGGGCCTCATGCAGTGAGTTAGAGAGCTGACTTCTTTCAGTTTTTATTTTATTAGCTAAGAATGATCTATATTCACGTTTAGCCTTCGCTTTAGCTATATAGATATCACCAGATTTGGGACGTCCTGATTCTTTCCACACACTGTGAGTCTGAATAGATTTTTCTTTTAAGGTATTACCTTGGGTATCCCACCAATATTTGTAAAAATTGACTTTTTTTACCTTAACATTTGCAGCGGCTGCTTTATTTAAACATAGAATTATGGTTTCATAAAAGTGTTCTATAATTTCATTGTTTGAAACATGACTAGAAAGTGCACACGATGCGGTAAAATGTTTCATATTATGCCATAACGGTGAAAA
The DNA here is from genome assembly GCA_905160935.1 of Enchytraeus crypticus. Taxonomy (NCBI): domain Eukaryota; kingdom Metazoa; phylum Annelida; class Clitellata; order Enchytraeida; family Enchytraeidae; genus Enchytraeus; species Enchytraeus crypticus. The sequence goes on along the minus strand of CAJHZI010000348.1, from coordinate 19,861 downwards.
CAATGCATACGTAGAATCATAGTACAATTTCAAATCGCTGTGGTCCCAACGCAAAACATGATGAGAGCGATTAACCTTAGGCCTACTCTGCTCCTGAACGAAGTTTTCCGTTGCTGATGTCACTTTAGTCAAGTCAATACAATCACTGATAGTTAATAAGACTGGATTGTGATCTGACATATTTAAAGGACTATCAATGATATTGCAATCTTGAACACTTACATAAAGATTCCTACTAATAATAAAGTAGTCTATTAAACTATATCTGCCAGCTGCTTCATTGGAAAATGTGTAATCCAATGAATCAGCGTTAGATAAAAAGTTATCACATAATAGCAAATCACTTTGAAACATAAACTGTTTAAACGCAGTTACAGACCAGTCATTTTTTCCGCTTATGAGATTTAGATTTAAATCGCCTCCTAAAACAATATTGCAATCATTAAACTCCTGAATTGCAATTTCAATTTCAGCCAGGGTATCGTTAAATAATTCTCTATCGGATTCCGTTGTAATATTTGGCAAATAAACATTTACAAATAAAGTTTTACCAAGTACAATACAAACAAATCTCTCACACGCTTTAGTGCATTTTATAAATTTAACTAAATTAAGTTTAATTAGCACTCCTACTCCCCCACTTGGGCGCCCAATTAAAAGAGACGAGGAGACCTTATGTTCCATAGCGGAGATCCCGTAAAACATATAATTGTCAGACAATTTCTCAATTTTGTGCATATTGTCAGGAGTAAGCCACAGTTCTTGTAAGAATATTATATCTGGTGTTATTGAATTATTGTTAGAATTGCACAATGAATTTAAAAGTATTTTGCCTTGATTAAAACCGTGACAGTTGTAGGTCATAACGACTAGAGTACTATTAATACTATTCAATGCAGCCATTGTTAGATTCATCTGACTCAGTTTCGCTTACTACTGCCAATTCAATGGCACTACTACACGCAGAATGAACAATGGCTGACGTATTGGCTATCACGGCCTCCTGTAGGCCTACCGATTCCATTTCTAAGTCCGCATCGTCTTTATTAATATTATCAATGGACTGGGCTGTCGCAGATTTCTCATTCACAACACCAGGTGCAAGAATGTCAGCTGTGATCGTAATGTTCGTGTTACCAGCAGCTGCAGATTTGAGTGAATTTACGGCTACTGAGGAACTATCATTCACAAAGGCATTATCAGTCAGATCGATTAATTGTTCTACTGTAATTGACTCTGGCTTGTATCTCCATTTGCGAACAATAATTCCGATCGGCCAAGAAGATTTCAGCACTAACGTGGGTTCGTGTTTCTTATCGATAGCTAACTTAAAAGATCGCGATGTATGATTAGACTTCGTAACATCAAAGCAAAACAATACCTTGATGTTAAGTCTCTCACACTGCTTCTTGATATCGGCAACCTCATGTTCTTTCCTAACATTATATATGCCGAATACCGATTTTTCTGCTGTCGGACCCTTCGGAGTGGCAGCTTTAATCATACCAGATTTGGCGTTTCCCACAACTTTCGCCCCAGTCGAAGTAGGCCTTGAGGCTACAGCTTGCTTACGAGTTCCTACCGTATTAGTATTACGTGAAACTGATTGATGAGCCACTACAGACTGAGCGTAAGAATTTTTGGACGTCGTGTTATTACGCTTTTGCTGACTGTCGCTCGATAACACTGAGTCTATGGGGGAGATGTTAGCGGCAGCAGCAGATCTCTTCTTTCGACCACGATATAAAACGAATCCATTGTCATCAGATTCCGAAACTTTTGGTGTCACAGTTACTGAACCCCAGTGTTGCACTTCGCTACCTGTAGATTGATTGACTTCATTGTCAGCTCGCGACGCATCACTGGTATCAACATGCCTGCCCTCTGAATCCTTCACAGCAGCTGAATGGCTTAGCATGTTTAAACCTGATCCACCTGTACTGTTCTTAGCTTCCGAAATATTCCTTGACAGAATGAAATTAGCTGACATCTGGCGAACTGACTGAAGTGAAGACATTGAGTTTTCACAAACCTCCTTAATGTAGTTTTCCAGTCTGTCTAACCTGGACCAGAGAAGATCCAGGTCCCCCTCCAGGAGCCTTGATGACGGGATGTGATCGGATGATCCGCCACGAATAGAGGGAGACCACCCATGAGCCCCTGTTCATCCATGAAGGACAGGATAGCAACGATATCCTCAAACTCGACAGAGGCGTTCGAGTTGTTGTCACGTCTTTTCCTAATAGACTTAGGAAAATTCGGAATATCCAATTTACCGACGGTATCCAATAGCAGTTTTTTCGCAGAAACTATATCATCATGCTGATAGAATTCCAAAATTACTGATTTCAGAGTTTTATTAGCTGATTTACCTATCTTATTTGTAATGAAACATAACAAATTTGACACAACTAATTCACGAGCTGCCGCCATGTTGGCAGCGTTACCATAATTCTAATAACAGCAGGCACTCCTACACAAATCAGTGAAAACAAATATTAAAAATAAAATCTAAATCAACCGTTCATAGAATTTAGTGTTTGTTTAATTCAGTAGAAGAGTTACACTTAAAACCTTATTTGCATATTTATATTTCATTCATTTTCAATTGTGACGTTTTTATTAATAAAACCAAATATCAGCCAAAAATGTGTAGTGCACGCAACACCTTTTATTTCAGCGTAACTCAGTCCATATTTGGCATTGGAATTTTATAATTGGCTAATTGCAAGACCTTCTTAACTATAAACAGAAGTGAAGAATTGTCAAGTCAACTCACTGTAACTTAACTGTTACCTTAACCTTTGTGACGGTAGCTCGAGTGTGTCGAGTCGTCTTGAAGAGAAGCCTTGTGCTTCTGAACCTTGACGTTAAACACACTACAACCTACCTACCTACCTACAATTGACTACATAGATGTCTCATTTGGGAAATTTTCATCGATGTTTGTAATTGTTCTTCCTAATTCTGATAGTTTACTTGCTGTTACTGTTTGCGACGGTAGCTCGAGTGAGTCGAGTCTGCTTGACAAAGAGACTGCGCCTCTGAACCTAATCTCTATAATGCTAAATAAGTTCACTGTCGTTCATTAAACATGAAAGACACTTAGCCAATTTAAGATTAAAAAAAGCAGAGCATGTTCTGCCAGCATTGATTCGATTTCTACAATATTCAGCTATTCTGGCTTCTCAATATGTCTATTTAATATACATGTAGTATATTCCTTATGATGATGCAGTAAAGAGAGTTTGGAGGGAAGAGCTAGAGAGAGGTACACCACAATTGACGTGGGATGCGGTTAATAAGAAGGACATGTAAAGTAGGGCATTGACTGATGATGTGGTGTGGGATAGAGAGGGCTCCTCGACCATGGTTAAACTGGGATTTAAGGGAAGAACATATGATGATGATGATGTTGTAGTATATTCCTTGTGAAAGATAAAACTTCGCTAGTCCAAGGCATATATTTGCATAAATGCTATGTCGCTCTTTTTGTGAGCTTATAAGCTATCCGTTAAAAGGTTAAATTATTTTAGAATAATTGCTAAATTATTTTACAATAATTGTACACTTTATGCTTGTACAGGCATTGGTTAGAAAAGATATTCTGATAATTTTGTTTCCTACCTCAGAGAGGACATTAGTATTACATACAGTCTATACCACTCTATCCTAGCATGCAGGTTATGATAGCGTAGGTTGTATAAACAGGTCCTGGGTAATGAAAGCCTATGTATTGTTGTTGTTGTTGTTGTTGTTGTTGTATGAACAGATCGAGGGTAAAGGAAGCTTTTGTGTTGTTGTTGTTATTGTTGTTGCATGAACCAATCATGGGTAAATAGAGATTTTGTGCTGTTGTTGTATGAACAGATCATGGGTAAAGGAAGATTTAGTGTTGCTGTTGCTGTTTGAACAGATCGTGGGTAAAGGAAGCTTTTGTTGTTTTTGTTGTTGTTTGAACAGATCATAGGTATAGGAAGATTTTGTTGTTGCTGTTGTTGTTGAACAGATCGTGGGTAAAGGGAGCTTTTGTGTTGGTGGTACTTTTGGGGTCTACGTGGATATTTGGATTGTTCTACATCAATCAGCACTCTCTGTTCATGGCTTACGTATTCACTCTGTTCAACAGTTTGCAGGGAGTCTTCATCTTCATCTTCCACTGCTTCATGAGCGAGAAGGTAAAACTCTAGCTACCACTTGTGTTTCATACACATGTTTAGGGTTTACATTAAATGAGCTTCTAACTTCCTCACTTACGAGCACTTAATCTAGTTACAGATTGATTATAGTTGTAGGATGTTTTTACTATGAAACGACGATAATTTGTGCTGTATAATTAGGATGTATCAGTAGGTGCGGGGTTCAAATCCTGGATTCACCCGTCACTAACATCGCTTTCGAGTTAGGAAACGGACGTTATCATTAGCTTTATCCGCTTTTACTTTAAAAGGTCCAAAGTTTTAGAATGAACTTGCTTCCGAAAGACTAATTTTCTTGATAACTTAACTGGAGCCCAGGACGTAATAACTTTTAATGCAAGTCTTTCACTAGACCATTCCATGATAATTCTGTAGTTATAAATTCTAAATATGTCTCATAGTAGATCTTAGTGTACCGTCAGGCACACTAAGATTCGATACTAACAATATCGCGCCACAGTATGCAGTAGAGATAAGAAACAGATTTGAATCGCTTAGCCTCCTGGATGAAGATCCCAATGAAACATGGGAAGGAATGAAAAAGGTTATCACCGAGGCTGCACAAGAGCTTGTACCGCGCAGAAAACCTACAAATTTGCCCATTTGGTTGTCGGAGAACACTATAAAAATTGCGGAAAGGAGGAGGTGGGCGAAAGCAACAGGGAAAAGAGAGGAGGTAAGATGGCTAAATACAGAGTTTCAGCGAAAAGTTAGGAAAGATAAAGAAAAGCATTGGGATGACGAGTGCCAGAAGTTGGAAGAGGCTAATAAGTTTGGGCACACGAGAGATTTGTTTGCGCACGTGAAGAAAGCTCGCACTTCATTTGTGTCGCGCATTGCAGTTGCAAAAGGTCGCAGCGGGAAGATTTGCAAGATCAACGAAGCATCAGAGAACGATGGCGCGAATGCACGGAAGAGCTTTACGCCGTCAAAAATCAAGATGAACAGTTAGGAGAGCTCATCCTGCAAGATTACCTTGAACCGAGTATCCTCCAATGAGAAGTTGAATGGGCCTTGAAGCAGCTTCCATCAAGAAAGACCCCGAGGGTGGATGGGATACCAGCGGAATTACTTCGAGCGATACCAATCCAAGCACTGACAGCCTTGTGTAATAAGATCTGGGAAACAGGATCTTGGCCAAACGATTGGAAACGGTCAGTCTTCATACCAATACCGAAAAAGGGCGATTCCAAAGACTGCGCAAACTACCGTACGATCGCTTGAATCCCACACGCAAGCAAGGTCCTTCTAAAAATTATTCAGCAACGCATGAGTACAATCATAGATAGTGAAATGCCAGATGTGTAGGCGGGTTTCCGTCGTGGGAGAGGCACCCGCGATCACATTGCAAACTTGCGGTGGATCTTGGAAAAATCGCGGGAATATCAAAAGAAAATTTACCTTTGTTTCATTGATTACACCAAGGCTTTAGATTGCGTTGAACACAAAAATCTGTGGGTTTGTCTATCAGAAATGGGTATACCATCACACATAATTCGCTTAATTAAAGCAATGTATGAAAATCAAAACGCAACAGTAAGGACTTCTTGCGGAGACACAGATTGGTTTGGAATCAGTAGAGGCGTGCGTCAGGGCTGTATTTTGTCGCCGTCTTTATTTAATATGTACGCAGAAGCAGTATTGCGGAAGGTAGATATGGATGAGTCAACTGTAGGTTTGAAAATTGGTGGGAGAAACATCAACAACCTGAGGTATGCAGATGATACCACTCTCCTCGCGGAGAGCAGGGAAGGTCTGGAACAGCTCATATTAAAGGTTAAATGAGAAAGTGAAAAATCTCGCTTGTTTCTCAACATTTGAAAACCCAGACCATGACAACTGATATTGCTGAATCCAAAATCAGAATTGACAATTAAAATATTGAGACAGTCAACGATTTCGTCCTTCTGGGTTCTAAAGTCGTCTGTGACGGAGAATCAGGACCAGAGATAAAACGGCGGATAGCTATGGGGCGCACTGCGTTGACTGGCATGATGAAAATTTGGAAGAGTAAGGACATAAGCCTCGTTACCAAATGCAGGATAGTCAATGCGATAGTTTTCCTAATTGCCACATATGGATGCGAAAGTTGGACGCTAAAAAAGGCGGAAAGAAGGAGAATGGACGCTTTCGAGCTTTGGTGTTGGAGATGCGTGTTACGAGTCCCGTGGACGGCTAAAGTTAAAAATAGAGATGTGCTAGATCGCATAAAACCAAGTATTTCTCTTGAAGAGAAGATTACAAAGCAGAGGTTGTCATACTTTGGACATGTCATGCGAGCGAGTTCAATTGAGAAATCAATCATGCTAGGACAGGTCAGTAGAAGAAGGAGGAAAGATCGTCAAAGAACACGTTGGCTTGACACTGCAGAATTAGACCTCAACACCAGCATAGCGAATTTGAGGGAGGCGGTAAGAAATCGTGATAAATGGAGACAGATAGTTCATAAAGTGTCCAAGAGTCGGCTACGACTGAATGGATAACTCATCGTCATCTAGTAGATTTCGGCAACTGCGTTTTATTCAATTCATAGTGGTGTCAGATATAATTAAATAGAATTTGTGTGTCTAAATTACGGTATGTCGTATAATTCTTGTAATTTGTGTTAATCGCTAGTATTTTGTACAATGGGTGTATTTATAGGATACCTCAAGTAGGTCATCTTATTATACAATCTATGTGCAGAGTAAAATAGTAAATGAGTACATACCTACATGTATTTCATTACTGTTCTTGATCAAAAATTACATTTTACTTATTTGTCCATATGTTTTAAACTAATTCAGTTCAAAAAAAAACTAAACACTAATGCGTGTTTAGTTTTTTAAAATATTATTTTAATTTAATACAGTTCATACAAATCTAGTACTTTAATTTAATAAATAATCGTGTATTAAAGTAATTTAAGTAATTCAGTTTTAGCAATCACCCGTGCAATGATTTAAATATTTCAATTTAATAAACTAAAAATAGGTTAAGTAAAATTATATGAAAGAAATAGTTTAAGTTTAATAAAATCAAATAGTTTATTTAATAATTTTAAATGTAAATTTTCATTTCAAATTTTAATATTTAGTTTATTCAATAATTTTAGTTTATTTTAAATTAATAACGGTTTAAACATGTGGTATTAAAAAGTGATAGATATCAACACAGTTGATTATTCACTGTAATGCGTGTTTACTTCTTTTATTATAAACTTGAGCAGTTAAAAGGTCATGTTCCTATATATCAGATAAAAATCCAAAAGAGAGGAGTAAGAATCCTAATATTTAACATTTCAATCAATCAATCAATCAATCAATCAATCAATAAGATTTTTAACGTCCGGGTACTCACTATAAGGCAATGACAGGGACTAATTATATTGATGCCATATTTTCCATTCTCGTCTGCTAAGCTCATAATATCTGATGTAATCTACCTCACAGGTTCAGAAGGAGTACAGAAGAACTATAGCAAGAACAAAATGGCTGCCGGAAAGTTGCAAGTCAAAGTTTGGAGGAACGACTTCCACAGTTCCGAATCCTTCTTCCTCATCTGGTGGAAATGTGAGCTACATTTAGTTGTTATCATGTTGCTACTTTCTCCGTCAACTTTCACTTGCGTGATAAACGCCTAATTACAGAGCTCTCTTACACTGCAATATCTTTCGATTTATCTACCTGCATTTATGTTTAGAGACAGACAGACAGACAGACAGACAGACAGACAGACAGACAGACAGACAGACAGACAGACAGACTGACAGACTGACAGACTGACAGACTGACAGACTGACAGACTGACAGACTGACAGGCTGACAGGCTGACAGACTGACAGACTGACAGACTGACAGACTGACAGACTGACAGACTGACAGACTGACAGACTGACAGACTGACAGACTGACAGACTGACAGACTGACAGACTGACAGACTGACAGACTGACAGACTGACAGACTGACAGACTGACAGACTGACAGACTGACAGACTGACAGACTGACAGACTGACAGACTGACAGACTGACAGACTGACAGACTGACAGACTGACAGACTGATAGGCAGACTGATAGGCAGACAGACAGACAGACAGACAGACAGACAGACTGACTGACTGACTGACTGACTGACTGACTGACAGACTGATAGACAGACTGATAGGCAGACAGACAGACAGACAGACCGATAGACAGACTGATAGACAGACAGGCAGACAGACAGACAAATGATTGTGTGTTGCAGTATTTCTTCAAGCTGTTGAGGAACAGAAGTCAGAAGAGTATGTCTAGTTCCTCCTTCCTCACCAAGAGAAAGGCAGTGGAGACAAGCTCTGAAGGTTTTCATTAATTATTAATAATTAATGAATATAATATAATTATTCTTCTGCTTCTTCAGTGCACTGCAAAGTAGCAGGTTCAAGGTACATAATCACACTCAAAAGTCTCTTTTCTCGCTCTATAAGAGGACTCCTTTGATCAACAAGTTAATTCTTTCTCAAAGTCTATGCCTTATACATACCTTATGTAGCCTTATGTATAATAATTAATAAGTATTATAATAATTAATAATTGTCTAATAATTGTTATTACATAAAATTAATCTATTGCTTAGGCTTGAATCTTGTTCATACGAAGTGCAGATCCATGGTACATTACGCCTCCACTCTTCTCTGTCTTCCGCCTTCCTCTTCATTTCCACATATGACTGGGTCTTTAAATCATCTAACATGCCTAATCTCGGCCTGCCCCTGCCTCTTTTTCCTTCCATTCTACCTTCTATGACCTCTTTTAATAGACCTTCTCCCCTTAGAATGTGTTCTATCCATCTCTTCTTCCTATTTCTTAATACATTTAACAACTGTCTATCTGTGCCAACTCTCTCCAGGACTTCCTCATTTGTAACCTTTTGAGTCCAGCTAATCCTCTCCATTCTTCTCCAAATCCACATTTCCAATGCCTCCAGTTTCCTAATGTCTTCCTTTCTTAAGGTCCATATTTCACATCCATATAATAGCGTGGTCCAAACCAAAGTTTACACTATCTTTATATTTGTGTCTTTCTTTAGACTTTTTGGTAATAGTTCTTTTCTACTACAAAAGGCCGCTGTTGCTTGTGCAATCTTACTGCATATTTCTGTCTCACATTTCCCATCATCAGTTATAGTATGACCCAAATATTTGAAACTCCATACCTGTTCCAATTTTGTACCATTTATTGTGATATTAACTTCTCCTTTATTATTGGACACTCTCATAACCTTCGTCTTTTTTATATTAATCTTCATGCCATATCTTAGGGATATGTGTGCATTTTATTGTATATTTAATACAAGTTGGCAACGCTTCTAGAATCTACAATTTTCTACATATTTATATAGTAGTTTGGATATTATTTGATGTAATTGTTGCAATATATAGAGATCCCCATTTGCTTAATAGCATTGTTATGTTTTGATACTATTATTTAATAGGCCTATATATATTATATTATTTAATATATAGGCCTACTAATATTTAGTTGTTTCATTAAGCTCTTATTAATTTAAAAAAAAATATATCTCCATGTTTATATTACTTTCGATAGTACCATTTGTTTGAGTGTAGGCCAATGTTAGACTTCATGTAGGTCTAATAAACGAATATATAGGCCTAATAGTATAGGCCTACTCTTAGAAACTACTTAAACATTTTAAACAAAAGTTTCAGTTGTTAAATTTCAGTGTAAATAGTAGGCTGACGTAGTACAAATCTCCCTATTAAATAGACTCATAGAACGAGACCTTGTCTATTGTTTACATTTACTCTAGGTGAGTCACTGGGTGATATATAGGGCTTAGCAGGTAGCGCTCTTCAATTGTTTGTTTTGACAACCAGATTCTACTTGATATACATGTAGTATATTTTTAGATTTGACAACTAAAAATAGGTATATTATAGATAATGGTGAAATGTAAACTTTAGGCATTCGTAGCTTTCGATGTTAGTCAATAACAGCCAAAGTCATCAATAGTATATCCCAGATAATCTGGTCTTTTTAGCACCTAATATGGGGCCTACTATATTAGATGATTTAAAGACGCACTGTGTATGTGGGTATGTTAGATGATTTAAAGACCCACTCATATGTGGAAATGAAGAGGAAAGCGGAAGACAGAGAAGAGTGGAGGCATCATATACCATGGACCTGCCAGTGGACAGTGCACTAAGGGAGAAAAAGAGAGGGCCTACTTGAAAGTCTATCCGGCTTCAATAAGAGTCCTCGCTAGTTATTTCAAGCATTTCAAGAAATAAAAATTTAAAAAAATAAAGAAAATTGAACTTATACAAGTTTTATAAATTGGCTAAAAATTTAAAAAAATAAAGAAAATTGAACTTATACAAGTTTTATAAATTGGCTAAGTAAATAACAAGCAATTTTCAAACATTAAATGATATATCATCCGCCAAGTGAAGTTGTAGAGCAGAATAAGTAGGCTAAGGCTAAACACTTTCGAAATAGATAAGATAAATATAAGAATCTTTACATTTAGATGATATGTATTTGTTTTAGTCAGGACCGAGAGTCTTACAAAAACATTTAATTGCTTCCTGACTCTATTATTATGTTATGTTATGTTGCTATACATGTACGTAGCATCACCATCATCATCTTCCCTTAAATCCCAGTTTAACTAGGGTCGGGATTCGAATAGACTTTCTTTTATCCAGGTTTTGAGGCAATTACTGGAGCCTAGGTGCTCACCAACCGAATGCCCTTTCTGACGTTGGCATGGATAGGCCTAGTAGTGCTTTAGTCGCCTTCTACGACACGTGCAGTCACCGGTTGGTCAAATTCTTCAAACGACCCGGACACGACACGGGGAAAATGCTATACATGTAACATATGATAAATATAAAGATATATAGATCTATTTCACTGGGGCGGATCCAATAATTTTTTAATGGGGGGGGCGAAATTTTTTTGAGAGTACACATTTTTTGCTTACGCTCCGCATTCTTCGGGACATCTGACGTCACGTTACGAAAAAAGACTGTGGGTGGCTCAAAATTTCGTCACTACTACGCTCGGCGCATAGAGTGAGTGTATCCCCGTATCTTACCCCCCCCCCCCCACTCATACCCGTATTAATGTGCGGATAAAACCTAAAATGCCTAAAATCCTATAATTATTTTGGAAAACAATAGGTTATTTTTTCACCCTTGAATAAACTCAGCGGATCTGGACGAATTGCAAAAAATGACCTAGTTTTGGCGGTAGGCGGGTTACCCAGCCAAGGCTGGTTGCACCACTGCTTCGAGACAGAGTTCAAATTTTTTACTTACACCCCTTTCTCCTCTTATACTGTGGTTAATGTGAAAATTTATAGCTAGTGAAACCATCAGCATTTTTCTGGCCCCTTCCATTTTACAGAGCTCCTAGTATACCAAATATGGGCCCCTAATCCCATATTTGAGGTTGTGAAACTGAGTTCCCTCTCGTAGCCCCCCCCCCCCCGCCTCTCCACTGCCGCCCTTACAAGAATATTGAGGCTTAAACATTGGAATAGAAACAAAATAATATAGTTTAATTTTTTTATCGCCGAGCCTAAGGGGGGAGAGACCCCTGGGCCCCCCCAGATCCGCCACCGCTATTTCATAATTTCAGATATACTTAACAAAGCTAAATTGTACTGATTCGGTAAGTCAACAATGACTTGTTACACAGGTTCATACTTGCACTTATCACAGTAGAAACTATCGCATATATTTATATGGGAGTTGAGTCTATATCCTCTATCTTATCAGTCAAGCGACATCCAAAATATATTACAACCGCTACATGAAACATTTAGGAAAGTTTAACTTCTGGCCAGTGCTTCTGTATAAAATATAGATGAATGAATATTCTTTCATCACTATCTAGCTGAACAGCATAATGTCACGCCTGAAGGCTGTGCCGTCACTTCAGCACCTGTGCCGGGTTGTCGTGGTGCACCTTGTGAGCAGAGACCTTATTGATGAACTCCCTGTACCTCCTAGGATAAAGGAGCATCTCAAATACGGTCTGTAAATATACTATCATCATAATCTTCTCTTGAATCCCAGTTTAAGTAGGGTTGGGATATGAATAGACTGCCTCAAATCCTCTCTGTCCTACATCATATCATCCATCAGTCAATCCTTTATTTGAGACTTCCATTCGTCTATATCTTTGTAGCAATTTCTGGAGCCTAGGCGCTCACCAACCGAACGCCCTTTCTGGCGTTAGTCTGTAAAATATATTATACTATTGTAGATAATCCATAGAAGAGAGGGAGAATAGACGGGTGAGTGATAACAGACTGGAATCTTATTGCTTAGTTCTCGGTGACATCAAAAATTTCTTAAAGGGGGTTCAATTAGACTGGACAATCAGCGCAGATAAACTAAAGCTAAAGCCAAGTTCACTGTTATTTTTATGTGTCTAGAACATGTCAGTGGCAGATGAATACTAGATTTCATAATAAGATTAAATTAATTAAATTAAGTAAAATTATAAATATTTTAAGTCACAGAGACAATTATATTTTTCAACAACTTTAATTAAAACTCTCCTTTTAATTAGAACGTTAATATAATTTGCTTAATTTATCATTGATAAATAGTTTTCACGCTAATTTGATAACATAAAAATTGTAATTCATCATCATCATCTTTTCCTTGCCTTCTGAAGAGAACGTAGGGCGCAACATTCCTCCATTCTTTTCCGTCTTTAGCAACCTTCACAGCATCTTTTTATGAAATGTTCAAGATTTTCAAGTCTTTATTGATCAACAACAACAACAGAATTAGAGTGCTACTGTCGTCAGAGACAACATTGAGCACTGTGGTACCAAATCAATCCGATGAGCAGGCTTTGGGGTCCAAAAACGGTGCGATCCAAAATCCGGGAGTTCGGTCCGAGGTCGTGTTGAACCAAGTAGTTCTAGGTTTTCCTCTTTTTCTTTTGCCTTGGCTTTGCTTCCAATTTATAGCAGTCTTTGCATATCTAACATCAGGCATTCTCAATCACTTGACCCAAGAACCTGAGCCTTCTTTCCAAAACTATTTCATCTAATATTTTTTCCCAAAACTTTTCAAATACTGTTTCATTTTTGACGTGCTCCCAATAATGAATTTTTAGGATTCTTCTGAGACATTTTTATTGGAAACAGTTAATTTTGTGTTTTATTTTATTAGTACCTCCCTTGGTTTCACACACATGCATCAAAACGGGCTGATCAATGGTTGAATAAATTTTTATCTTCAATCCCACGTCAACTCTATTTTTTATGTTGTACTATGCTGTAAAAGTGTAGTGGTTTTAAATAAGTAAACAAACCGTGAACTGCACGTGTCGTAAAAGACGATACTGCACTAAGATCTTAACCAGCGTCTGAATGGGTATTCGGCTGACGAGCGTCTGGGCTCCAGAAATTTGCTACGACATTTTTCTAAGCGAAAGGAAAAGTTTCTATTCGTATCCCGACCTTACCCCAAACTTGGACTCAAGGGAAGATGGTGATGATGATTATGAATAGTAGTTTTAGTAGTAGTAGTAGTAATAGTAGTGTTTAGTAACGGTGTTACACTTTCACATTTGTTTTCTATTCAAATGCGATGTTAATGAAGTTATTTTTAAAACTTAAAACCAAATAGAGAGTTCTATTAAGTTAACATTAAAGTTGTTATGAATCTAAATTATTACTGTTGTCTATGTGTAGCTGCTAGTGACAAATGGCTCATTCCTAGTACTGCAGTTAAGATCTTACAACTCAAGCCTGGGATGTTCACAGGACTGGCAGTTGTGGATGATGAGATATTTGTGTTAAAAGAGGGTCAATCACAAGTCAACGTGTATGACTCACACAGTCTGACAGCATCACGTGATATCAACATTCCTGATATGAAGTTGCCCTATGATCTAGTTGGTTGCTCCTACAACAAAGCTCTCTATATAGGTGACTATGGGCTCAACTGTGTCCACAGAGTCGACCTCAACGACAACAACTCTACTACTCGCTGGGAGATGAAGAAAGAAAATCTTGTGCTACGTGATCTCTCAGTGACACACGAGCACAATGTGCTTGTTACTGTTTCGAGGCGCAATGAAGAGAAATCAACGCGTGGCTGTGATATGTATACTAGTGTGGGTCAACTGCTGCGTGAAATAAGATTTCACATAAGAAGCCCCTTGCATACAATTCAGTTGTCCAGTGATCGTTTTATCGTACGTCACAGGTGGAGAGATTCTTACGGTGTTTCCACGATCAACACTACAAGTCGATTCATAAAATCTTATGCTAAAACGAGACGAGGAGACAAATATAAGCCGCCCAATGTCAGCTCAATAGCAGTTGATTATAAGAATAAACTCGTATTTGTGACTGATGAAGATAACGATAGAGTTCTACTGTTAGACACAGACCTCAATTATCTGGGTCAGGTCAATACACCACGTGACTTCAAGACACCCAGTCGTCTCTGCTACGACTCGTCCACTGATCGACTTTTTATTACAGAGTGGAGAAATGAACGTCGAGTGTTGATCATCAGTCCATGCTACCAGGAACATCAATAACTACACATTGTATTTTTATTGTAATCTTTACGAATCTCAGATTTCATATGAAACTAACAGTATATATAGCAATATGTATCAACTCAATGGCATCTCTTTGTGGACACTTAGAGTAGTCTCTTACAACCTTCCTCCTCCACCAGTCACGACCCATGGCGAGATCATACAATGTACATGTACATCTCCACGCTCAAGATTCTTATAATAATAATAAAGTTTTAACGTCCGTTTCCTCATCCAGGGATGATGTCAGAGACGTCATGAACATATATTACTAACATTCATTGTCAGCGTTGCTTTTATTTTGAACATCATCGTCGTCACCATCATCGTTAAATATACCTACTGGCTGGATGGCCGTGCTGACATTTGCTCGATCACTAATTAATATTAAAGAAGTTAAAAATTTGTGCAGAAATCAAATAATATTTAAAAGACATTAGTTACAAATAAAATTCTACGAGTAAGGTGAAATAGGACGTACAGTATCACTAATCGCATTTTTTTAATCATGAAAAATTTAATATAATTTCGGCTCTTTGATATACTACTTTTTAAAAATATTTATAAATTCGTCGTAAGATGAACAAGATGAACGATACAAAAGGTCATCGGATGTGATGTAGGGTTAAGCATGAAAATGAAAATTCCAAAAAATTCAAATATTCTTAGGTAGGAGTGTTTGGAACAAATTGAACGTAGGTTGTTTAAGACAATAAGTATACTTGGCGGCTAAATAAGATGAATGCCTAGAGCAGAGATCAAATAATGTACTTTCATTTTATATTTTATTTTCAACTTCTAGTGTTGTGCTCAATGCACAGAAAAATTGAAAAACCGTTCCTGCAAGCATCGTAAAAACTACGAAACAAAACCTGAGGTACCACAGTTGCGTAATGCCACGGTTAACGATGTCAGAAGTGGTATCAACCTAAGCTATGGGCTCTACATTAGACATGGATGAAGCAAAACCTTATGTGAAGGTAGTTGTTTATCGATGGAGTACTCGTCGACATGGAGCGTCAATGCAGACTCAGATTAGGAATATGAACCATGGACCTGCCACTTGCAGAACTCAAGAGAGCGAGAGAGAAAGACTTAATTCTAGTAGCTGAATATTTTGCCTCATTTCCGCATGTCATCAAGCAATTCTGTAAGATAACTCATATCGTAATGCATAACACACACACACACACACACACACACACACATAAACACACATATATATATATATATTATATATATATATATATAATACAATATATATATATATATATATATATATATGCCTAGATATATAACATATCATAATACATAATGCTCAGGCATATCTGGCTTCTTATAAGTTTTCTCTTTGACAGTGATTCTGTTTAGTCACTTCAGTTTCTGTTTACATGTATGTCTGCAGTTTAGCGGCACAACTGAAAGTTCTAAAATACTCTATAACTAACCGACAATTGCAATCTTAAAAAGTTCTAAAATACTCTATAACTAACCGACAATTGCAATCTAAAAAAGTTCTAAAATACTCTGTAACTAACCGACAATTCCAACCGTAACCTAACAACAAAATACGTCTATAATGCGCATATGTCAACACCTACAACATATGCATGCATACTTAGAATATAAATACACAGAACACCAGGAGAGCCGATGATATAAATAGCTGTCAGTATCAAATAATGAGTTGCAAACATGAAGAAATGTTTCTTTTATTTCCTAATTATTTTTCTCCAAAGATTTATAAATGTATTAAATAAGGACTCAAGTATGAATTCCACGCACGTATGTAGGCCTACTAGTGTATTAGTGTGTTTAGATTGAATGATTCCATTGTAAGTTGATCTACCTTGACTGTTAAGAGCACAATGGGTATTTTTTCAGAAAACTGCCAATCCTATGCGACATTCACTTTGAGAAACTGCGCAGTTGCGTAACGGCCTGAAAGGAAATTCCGTTTAGCTACTTTAAAATTAACTTTGCAGTACGTGAATATCTTTGCAGCATTGCAGCGATCGTTCAGGTAGTCAGAATGTTATTATAGCTGTTGTCTTAGTTGCTAGGTTGTTAGATGCTGTTAAGTTTTAAATCATAAATAAGTAAAGTATGGAATGCAAGCATGTGGTACTCAAAACATAGGCCTACACTTGTGAAGGTCTCAAAATGGTTCGCATGCTGTCAGAATGATCTGAGCCTTTGGCTTGTTAGAAGGTAGTACGACAGCGGATCAGTAGGTGCATGGTTCAAATCCAGAGCTCTCCACGTCACTGACATTCTGTTCGAGCAGGAGACTGAAGTTAAATTTGGCCGTAGCCTTAGAACGTGTGGTTCAGTGCAATTGCTAGACAATAAAGACAGAACAACGTATAAGTGTTAGTTGGGAAGCTGTTTGGTGAAACAAAATTATACATTATAGTGAAACGATCAATTACATGTATGTTGATATCTAGCACTTTTAATACCTTTTTTGATTTAGCGCACTCAGTTAAGCTGCGCGTCAGTTAAACGAAGTAAAGCCACGCTGCACGCGGTTAGTAAATTGTGGGCGACCACTTTGGAAGACCGCGTGTAGACAGCTTTGAAAGTAAAACAATAATACTCAGGGTGTTGGAGGTTATTCTTAAATCCGCGCCGGCTGCTATTGGAGCGCCAACAAAAGGCAACGATTACCAATAACCATGGAAAGGAATGGAGGAAATAACGAAAACTACAAAAACAGAAACATAAGAAAGGAAACATGGAAAAAACATGCGGTATGTCATGTGTGTAACTATACGGAATAAAAAATAAATAAAATAAAAAATACCACTCGTTTAAACCGCTAGACAATTTAGATCATTTTCCGTATTCAGTCCAGTGAATGTCCGAGATTTACTCTCAGATCGGCGCGGCTGGGATATACAGCGATATACAGCGAGACACAGAGAGAAGAGCACAGAGCGACGCAATAAAGCTAAAATAAGCTAAAGCTAAGTTAACGTCAATAAAATCACTCGAAACCGATGTCAGTGACGGGCGAGCACAGGTTTTGAACCCCGCACCTGCTGATCCGCGGTCGAGTATCTTTCCCACTTCGCCACTGGTTCCAACCATTAAGAAATATTTTAACTCTAAAAAAGCCTATTTAATTTTAAAAACTCATTAAATTTAACTCTATTAAGAATTATTTTAACTCAACTAACTGAACACAATTGATTTAGGTGATTGTCTAATTTATCATAATCAGAGAGATGCTTCTATGTCCATCAGTACTCCCGTTCAGAGTCGTCAGAGAACAACACGTCGTACCCCAGTTTAAATCAGGTTGTTGTTCTCGATGATCTTGCTGTTGTTGCTGTTGTCCTCGTTGATCTTGTTTGTCTTATTATTGTTGTTCCTATTTAAATCTCTATCAATGTTATTTGTTACCTGGATTGTTACTACTTCTTTGCCGCTAGAATTTTGGTTTATTTTCAGTTGCATGTTTGCCTATTCTTGCGCTATTGCTGGCTGTCAACTAGATAGGTTATAGATATCCCTCTTTGATGATCTTGGTGCTTATATGTATACTTGAATGTGTACTTTCAATAAAAATAGTTCTCTCAAAAAAGTAATATTAATAATAAATTCTTATTATTCTTGATAGTCCTCGTTATATTGCTATTCCTGTTGTTCTCCTTTCTGTCTTCTTGTTTTCATTCTTCTCTCTCTTAGTGCACTGCCTACTGGCAGGTCCATGGTACATAACGCCTCCACTCATCTCTGTCTTCCGCCTTCCTCTTCATTTCCACATATGAGTGGGTCCCTAAATCATCTAACATACCTTTTCATTATGTATTGTTTATTGTATGATTTGATCTAATAAACATATTTCTCTCTCTCTCTCTTCTTTGATACACTTTTTTTTTTTTTTTTTAGTTATCTCAAAATTCTGATGCAAGCATAATTTAAAAGTATTTCGTAGATCTGTCATTTTCTAAATGCCACTTATCGCTGTCTAAAGCCTCGTATTTGTGGTTGTTACTCGACTATCTCTCTCTTTCTCTCTCTCTTTCTCTCTCTCTCTCTCTCTCTCCCTCTCTCTCTATCTATCTCTCATACACACACTCTCTCTATCTACCTCGGTCTCAATCTCAATCATTTTATCTCTCTCATGATGTCTCTCTCATTCCATCTCTCGATGTTCTTGCAGATAATAGCATATTTGGTCTTTTAGCTGATAGCTATTACGTTTTACCTAATGTATAACATCAAACTGTTTACTTATTTCTTTGTTTACTTATTTATGTATTTATTAATTTAGAGATGTGTTGTAAAATTTAATTTGAGTTTTAACTGCCAGTGTCTGGCCATTTCCTAATTTGTTAATGTTCAATTGTATGGCTACCAACGGTTTTACTGTAATTGATAAAGTAATAGATTTTTTTTGTATTTCAGACTCACTAGACTCTGTTATAGCAACAAATTATGGTATTACCGAGAAGAGCTATGGATCTTTTATAGTAGCCTCTTTTGCGTTGTTATTTGTTTACCTAACTACATGCACTTTCTATTGTTTGTATAATCTGTGCTGTGATGAACAAATAAACGATGCTAAATTTAATAAAAACTGCTTCACTACATTCTAAACAATCTGAAAATTGCAACTTGGACCAGCAAGTGACTCAAAAATGGCTTTACATTGTGAGTCTCAGTCATTGATTAGTCACCTTTTTGTCACGTCCAGTTAACCTCTGGTCTATTCTACACAAATCTATGCTCATAGTATTTGAATTCTGTACTAATTGAATGATTATGACCAATAATTTACATATGATTACTTATAATCAGTGTCATGTCATGTCATGTGATCATCCTGGCGCTGGTTCCAGCCAAAGATTTCTCTACGAAGTTCCTCCACAAAACTCTATACTTTGCCATTTTCTCGATGCTCATTCCTTTTATTCTTTATATTTTTCCAATTATATTTAATAGATAAATTTTCCCCGTGTTGTGTCCGGGTCGCTTTGAAAAATTTGACCAACCGGTGTCTGCACGTGTCGTAGAAGGCGACTAAAGCACTAAGATCTATACCATTGTCAGAAAAGACATTCAGTTGGTGAGCGCCTAGGCTCCAG